>JAPFQT010000840.1:0-42000 GCA_027627225.1 Congeria kusceri | reverse complement strand
CCCGGGGGTCACATGGTTTATATAGACTTAAATAGCAAAATGACTTTACAAATCTTCTCTGAAACTGCAAGGCCCAGAAGTTTTATATTTGGTATGTAACATTGTATAGTGGTCCTCTACAAAGATTGTTCAAATTATGCCCCTGGGGTCAAAACTGGCCACACCCCGGGGGTCACATTGTTTATACTGCAGCACTATAATTTCAATAAGCCTCTAACATTCAAAATTCAATCCAGCAGACGACATTCCAGCCAGGTGTATACAGTGTGGTATTTTTAGATCTTATCAAACCAGCTAGCCAGTTACACAGTGTTGTGAGGGTGCTTTAGAGAATCGGAGATGACCATTGAAACGCATAGAAAATGTTACCCACCAGCATGGTCAATCATGTTGGTGTGTAAGTAAATTAGCTGGATGTAATGTTTAGGCAATGTGTAGAAATGTAATCAATCAGTGTTAGTATATAAGACCGTCTTATATAATACATTTTAACTTTAGATCTACTACATTGAATTTGTTTACAGGCGAAGTGTATATTTCTAATTTAATAATGAAATACCAAATATGAAATGATAGCATTAGATCTAGATCTAGTCTAACTTGGGTGGAACTGCACAATTTTTTGTCAGACAAAATGATGCAGCAATCGAGTCTGTGGCTCTGACACTGCAGGCTGTTTCACCAGCATGTACAGAAACACGTAGCATAGAGCCAAAAGTCTAGTCCTCTACTTTAAACCTTTCATTTGTACAGTTTCATTAAATGTGTGCAGCACACAAAAAACTACACACAGATCATGTCTCTCCAACAAAGTTCTTAATGCTTTGTTGGCAGCCTCCACCCAAGGACCTCTTCTCAGAAGAACAACTTTTTAGTACCAGATATTGGACATGAACACTATGCCTCATCAACATGTGGGTGGACATGTGGCATCAGCAGAAACCATAAAGGATAGCTTTCTAAATTTGTGTACAGGGATTGCACTAAAATGAAATGTTTGTGTTGGATACAAGTGTTGGATAGTGGAAGACCTGAACATTTCAGACATGAAATGAAGTATAAAATAAAGCTTTGTTTAAAGTCATTGCTGATAATTTTGTGATAATATGCCAATAACTTAATTGAAAGAGGTATACATTTAGGTAAACCGTGTCATTATCTATTTCCAGGTTACATTGCTTTTGCAACTTATGTTGTGTTTCCTTGAAAAAAAATTATAGTGTATGAATTTTATGATTATGTTATGTCATTGGGAAACAAAAGAGATACAAAACTAAATCAAAAGGCTGTTTTTGTTGTGCTTCTTTTAGCTCTGAAGAACTGTAGATTTTAATTAAGTACACATAAAAAGTTTTGTTTTTTTAATCTAACGTCGAAGCGGGTACCCCCTTCCACACCCGCCCCCAACCGCGGTTATTTGTCCCGGTGCCTTGACAAAATGCTGGGGAAAGGCTTAAATAGTAAAATGACTTTAAAAATCTTCTATGAAACCGCAAGGCATAGAGGTTTCATATTTGGTATGTAACATTGTATAGTGGTCCTCTACAAAGATTGTTCAATTAATGCCCCTGGGGTCAAAACTGTCCACACCCAGGGGGTCACATGGTCAAACGTAAATAGCAAAATGACTTTTTAAAATTTCTCCTCTGAAACCACAAGGCCCAGAGGTTTCATATTTGGTTGGAAACATTGTATAGTGGTCTTCTATAAAGATTGTTCAAATGATGCCCCTGGGGTCCAAACTGGGCACACCCAGGGGTCACATGGTTTATATAGACTTAAATAGCAAAATGGCTTTTAAAATCTCCTCTGAAACTGTAAGGCCCAGAGGTTTCATATTTGGTATGTTACATTGTATAGTGGTCCTCTACAAAGACTGTTAAAATTATGCCCCTAGGGTCAAAACTGGCCACACCCCAGGGCTCACATGGTTGATATGGATTTAAATACCAAGATGACTTTAAAAATCTCCTCTGAAACTTCAAGGCCTAGAGGCTTAATATGTGGTATGTGACATTTTATAGTGGTCCTCTGCAAAGATTGTTCAAATGATGTCCCAGGGTATCAAAAATGGCCCTGCCCTGGGGGTCACATTGTTTATATCGACTTAAATAGCCAAATGACTAATCTCCTGAAACCACAGTGTTTTCGTATTTGATATGTAACATTGTATAGTGGTCCTCTACAAAGATTGTTCAAATTATGCCCCTGGGGTAAAAAGTGGACATGACCCAGGGCGTCACATGATTTATATAGACTTATATGGCAAGTAGGCCTTAAAAATCTTCCGTGTTGAAACCGTAAGGCCCAGAGGCTATATATATTGCGTGAAACATTGTGGAGTGGTCCTCTACAATGATTGTTCAAATGCTGTCCCTGGGGTAAAAATTGGCCTCCCTCTGGGGGTCACATGGTTTATATACATTTAAATAGCAAAATGACTTGAAAAAACTGCTCTGAAACCGCAAGGCCCAGTGGAATCATATTGGGTATTTAACACTGAAAAGTGGTCCACTACAAATATTGTTCAAATGATGCCCCTTGGGTACAAGGTGGCCATGCCCTGTGGGTCACATGGTTTATATAGACTAAAAAAACATCTGAAACTGCAAGGCCCAGATCTTTATACTCGGGTAAGGCGTTTAGTGCCATTTTTCCCTCTTGTTATTAGCCATTATGATGCCTTAAACTCAGGTGAGCGACCTAGGGCCACCATGGCCCTCTTGTTATCGACTGCACCGGGATTATATCCCACATGGACATCGCCCTCAGAAGATCTCCCACATGGACATCGCCCTCAGAAGATCCCCCACATGGACATCGCCCTCAGAAGATATCCCACATGGACATCGCCCTCAGAAGATCTCCCGCATGGACATCGCCCTCAGAAGATCTCCCGCATGGACATCGCCCTCAGAAGATCTCCCTCATGGACATCGCCCTCAGAAGATCTCCCACATGGACATCGCCCTCAGAAGATATCCCACATGGACATCGCCCTCAGAAGATATCCCACATGGACATCGCCCTCAGAAGATCTCCCACATGGACATCGCCCTCAGAAGATCTCCCGCATGGACATCGCCCTCAGAAGATCTCCCACGTGGACATCGCCCTCAGAAGATCTCCCACGTGGATATCGCCCTCAGAAGATCTCCCACATGGACATCGCCCTCAGAAGACTTGTAAGTCGGGTTACGGTAGATAGTGCAAGATACAGGATCTGGGCAAAACGAACCATGACCAAAATGTACATGGTCAAAGCATAGCAAATTGTTATCAAACCGTACAATGTCCAAGGTCAAAACGTACCTAAAATAGTCCAAACTTACCTTTGTTTATCACACCTTTTCTCATGATATAAGATCTTAAAACGCATATTAAATTTCAAATTTATTAGTGAAAACTCGTGTCATTAATACATGACAGTCACAAAGAGAGCATAGTAATGCAAAACATAAAATGCATAATAACAAGGCATTGCATAGGAAAAAAGGCAGAATTTTCAATTCAAAATGTTGATTCGAGCGTAAGTTATTACATAATTTTTATGTAAAAGAACAAATCGTTTATAAATACAAGTACGATGGAGGAGGACATGACGTTGTTGCTTTGTTGTTTTTGTTTTCACGCAAATTTTTCAAAATTTACAATGTTTTAAAAACTTAATTGTATCTTCTGGATTAGTTTGTATAATTTCTTTGAAATTTCAAACATTTGGAGATTGGTCTAACCTTTCAGGTAAAAATCTTGTTCTGTGTTCAGCATAATAATTACATTCTAGTAAATAATAAAGTTCATTACCAATAGAGTTCTTATCCCAAAGTTACAATTTTCTATTACTATGTTGTATGTTGTTCCAACTTCCTACTTCAATAGGGACGTGATTTCTGGTTCGGAATTTTATAACATATTTCAGAAATTTGGAAGGCATTTAAGAAAAGGTATTCTTCGAATCCAAAATTTTCTTTCAAAAGTCTATAGTTACAGCATTTTCGGGAAGAATTGAATGTGGAATACCAATCGTTTATGAATAAATCAGATAGCTTTAATTTGACTGAATTTTTTAGCCAAATAGAATTTGGAAAATTGTGATTGTCCCAAATATTAACCCTTTCGCATTTGATTAACATAGATTGTATATATTGTGTATATCCATTGAAAATCATTTACTCTTAATCTCTGTTCGTACATATATTTACAAAGTATAATGTTATATACAGTAACAGAGCGTTTATCGCAAGTAGGAATAACTTGCTTTGACCAGTAACTGATCATTTGTGTATCAATAGATATTTGCAGTGGTTTTACGCCAGTTTCACCATATATCATACAATTAGGCGTGCTGCTTTTAACATTAAAAATATATTTCAAAAACATCAACTGGACCTTTTCTAAAACATAGTTATTTCCATAGCCCCACACTTCACAACCGTACAGTAAAGTAGGTGTAACAATGTTATTGAATAAATTGATTTGTACCGGTAAATCAATAGATGGGCACAGTGAACTTGCCCTGTTTATAAGGCAAAACATACCTTTAGTTGCTTGTTGAGCAATATGTTTTTTTGGTGTACAAAATGAGCCACTTCTTGAAAAAAACAACACCTAGATATTTAAACTCAGACACTACTTCTATAGTGTCGTTACATAAGACAAATTCATAGCGTGGCGACCTGCCTTTAGCACATATACCGGTAATAATGTTAGTTTTTGTAGTATTAATGGTAAGTATTCTTTTGTAGTATTATTGTCTTTACAGTAATTTTCATATATATCTAATGCGTTTTGTAAATCATCAGCACTTTCGGAAATTATAATTGTATCATCTGCATAAAGCAGTATAAATAGTTTTAGGAAGTCTATAAGACGATTGTCATCAGCTTGCTTAGAAAGTAATGTTCCGTGGGCAATCTTGATATTATCAAAATAATCGTGCAAGTCGTTTACAAAAAAGAGAGAAAATAACAGTGGAGTTAAGCTCTCGCCTTGACGAACACCTAGTACAACAAGAAAAATAGTCTGAAAGCTTCCATCAACTCTCACACAACTTTTGGCATTTTCATTGAATCAGATGTTTCTATACCTTCATTAGCAGTTTGATCAAAAGCAAGAAAAAACAACAACATTTAAATAAGATTAAAGAAGATGTAAGAGCGAATCATACCTTTCATTATTTTTAAAATGGATAATTGTTTTGAAAAGTATATTTATTTTGGCCATATGTATTTAACAACTTCCAAACCGTGTCATATCACTAAGCAAAACATTTCAATGTTGAAAATATATGTTGACAAGTAATTGCCCTTAAATGCTAAAGTAGGAGCAGGTTAAGATTAATAAAGAGACTTGTAATGATTAACAAAAAATAATAAAATAAGAAATAAAAACATGTCATGCATTTTAGTATTGTTTCAATAGCAGTTAGAAGTTGCCCAAATCACAAATATCATTGATTTCATCGATATTTGTGAGTATGCCCCAACAAAGTGGGAGGCATTAAGCGTTGCACTTGTCCGTCCGTACGTCCCGAAGTTTTGTGTGCTCAACTCCTCTTAACTGCTGAAACTTTCACAGCTGAATAACTTTAATGTGTACATTATCGTAAAAGAAGGAATTTTGGCTGCGACCAATTTTTGCATAATTATGGCCCTTTGTTGTTTTTTTCCACTATAGAATTGTGTGTGCTCAACTCCTCTTTAACTGCTGGGCCAATTTCGCTCAAACTTTCACAGCTTGAAGAACCTTAATGTGTTGATGATCGTAAAGGAAGGAATTTTGGCTGCGATCAATTTTTGCAGCATTATGGATGGCCCTTTGAGGTTTTTTCCACTATGTAATTGTATGTGCTAAACTCCTCTTTAACTGCTGGGCTGATTTCGCTCAAACTTTCACAGCTGAAGAACCTTAATGTGTAGATGATCGTAAAGGAAGCACTTTTGGCTGCGACCAATTTAGGCAGAATTATGGCCTTTTTTCTATAGAATTTTGTGGACTCGACTACTCTTTAACTGCTGGGCAGATTGCGCTCAAACTTTCACCTTAAAGAACCTTAACGTGTAGGTGATCGTAAAGGAAGGAATTTTGGCTGCGACCAATTTGTGCAGAATTATGGCCCTTTTATTTTTCCACTAGAATATATACTCCCCGAAATTGTGTGGACTCAACTCCTCTGTAACTGCTTAGCGGGCTTTGTTCAAACTTTTCAAAGCTGAAGAACCTTTACGTGTAGGTGATCGTAAGGAAAGGAATTTTATTTGCAACCAATTTTTGCAGAATTATGGCCCTTTGTCATTTTTTCCACTATAGAGTTTATATGAAAATAAATTTGTGAAAGAAAACAATTGTGTTAGCGATTCGCCCTTTGTTTGTGTCAAAACATGCATCGTGAGTGTGTGTGTGTGTGGGGGGGGGGGGACATCCGTGTCGGTGACACATCTAGTTTATCGTGCATTACATGATATGTATAAATATGTTATTTATTAATATCATCTATGTTTATCCATGTTTATGCAAAGCAAACATTAAAATATCAACTTCAAATAATTGCACGGTCATTTGTATAAGGATTACCAGAGACTATGTACATATTTTACGTGATAATTTAAAACACATGTATTGTATAAATCAAACTAAATATTACAGAATATCTGACATAGCGTGCGCTAAAATAATGGCTTACATGAAAAGGCAGATAAGTACATTTATTACACAAAGCTGTGTATTAAAAGGGCTCACTTAAAAAATTTAAATGCTGCTTTATTATCATAATGCATATATATGGTGTATCCTGTTTCCCGGTTCGTACTATGATAGTATGCCTGGCACAAACCAAAACAATGTCGGCTGTGATGGTTTATCTCAATTATGCAATTTTGACAAAAATTAGTCCATCTATAAATCGCACGACATAGTTGAAGCAAATTTATGTTAGATAACAAAGAATAAAGATTTTGTGCAATGCGCGACGCGTTAATGCTAAAACAGAGGAAAACACAAGTGGAGTGTATTTCGGACATAACAAATCCAGTATGGGGTTTCGGATTAATGACTCGTTTCAATACTGTCAGTGTTGCATAAAAAGATATATTGGCCATAATGAGAAAACAATATTATTTAATAATCTGAAACTAATATGAAACATCACAAAATTATTTGATTTTGTTCACACGTTATTAGTGTTTATACATTTATTAATCATGAAAATCTGTTATACAAGTTTACCATCCCAATAATTGCTGTGTTGCTTGAATCTACTTGAATATACTTTAGCGTAATTGAGCACGCAATGCATGTTGTTTTTACTGATTTGGGATTATTTAAGAAATTGAATCAACAATCTGATGCATGTGTGTTCTACTGTAACTCTTGAAATTTTTTCAGAATTCAATTGTGTTACACAGATACATACTTTGTCAAAGTAACTTCTTTGTGCAACAAGAGAATGACATAATGTAAAAAAACATTGCACTGTTTATAAAATGGAAAGGACAATCGTTAAAACCGGTACCTGTATTAGCTTTTAAAAGCTCAGTTCTTAATCTAAAAAAACAACAACACCAACAGATGTGCAGACAGACAGACATTTGTATAGAAAATGATCTTTTTGGATGTTCTTGCATTGCCTCAAATTATATGTATTTAACAACAGATATGCATATCAATAAATACAATCAGTATCATACAATAAATTAGCTTGTTAAGATTGTTTAAACTTCTTATTTGACAAAACTATTTTCACACTAATATAATAGTCAACTATTATACAAATAATAAATATATTATTTGTATAATAGCTACGTACTGTTTATGGAAGTAAATGTGTTATTTAATATTTCCTTGTATAAATATTTAATTAGATAACTGAGCAGACTACTACAATATTCCTTAATATGAAATTAAGAAGTGAATCCTGAACACACGTCACAATGACTTTGTTTACAACTTATTAAAAAAAAAATCTGACAAACCTAATTGTTTATTGTGAGATATGCAGTAACTCATGTGTACTTGAAAGTTTATACAAAGATTATGAAAACTTGACATACTGTGAAGACAGAACAACACAAAAATCAGTATTTATTTTCATCAACAATACATATATTCAGAATATAATGTACAATGTTTGTAATTCTCTATATACATATGAATAAACTTTTTCAAATCCATAAAATGAAGGTAACAATTATTCTTATGCACTGTATTATGATGCAGGGCTTTTTTTCAAGCTGGTTTTATCGCCGTTAATGGGTCATAATCCCAATGGCAAAAAAGTATTTTTTGTTTCCCAAATCCAGTCCTAAAATTCCTAACTGATGGTTTTACTATCAGATGATTGGAAATAAGAGGTGTTAAATATGTAGAATCAAAGATTGTTGAAGTTGTAATAACCATGTTACTGATTTGTGTGTGTACAGAATATTCTATTTTATGTAGTTTTAACAATAAATTCTTCAAATTTTAGTAATCAAACAAGTATACTTTTTCCCCAATGTCAGGTGAATTGACGCTCAAATTCCCAATTCCAAGGAGCCCTGTATGTTTCTACAATATGTTAAGTGTTAAAAATAATGCTTATAGACCATTTACTTTTTCAAGTGTTGAACATACATTTTTGGATAGTTGCCTATGCCCAAAATTGTTGAATAATGTATGTTCAATCATGCTTCTTTGCGGAAACAGTATCATCACTTCCATAATATAACATGTTTTTAGGATGCACAAACTGATATTACAGAACAGTTCCGATCTAGTATGATCCGTTATGCGTTGAAAACCAGGCAGATGATTTCGTAATGTTCATTAACCACCTGAAAAAAAAAATATATATATATATATAACAAAAAATAATATTTTAGAATTAAACTTTTATGTCAATTTAATGTTTTCTTTTCATAAATTATTATTTCGTGTTCAAACAAATATCCATACATAATAATAATATAAATGAATTAGAAAAGATCTCTGCTTCAAAACTTTACTAAAAGTAATTATAGTGTTTACAACAATTTAATCATAATTAACGAAATTTTAACTTAATTAAAATCTTAGATGTGTATCAACATGTGAAAACTAAAATATTATTCATGAAACTTTAACATACCGACATAAAATATGATAAATTATTGTCATAAATTTCATCCGAAATTTTAGATGATGAAGTGATCCGAAACACTATTCACTTACTTAAGTGTCCATTAACTCAATATACACCGTTGAAAGCAAAATCGTAACGGCAGGTAATCAAGAATAATATTTTTTGATGCATCAAAAGTCTTCTATACATCAACAAGTGTGGACCTATCATGCGTGATTAAGTCGGTCAAAAGCTTTACATACCTTATTTTAATATGATACTGTTTCCGACAGTAAAAAATATTGAATTGTGATTGAGAGAATGTCCCCCGGTTGACTTAACCCGGGGACATTCTCTCTATTGGAGACCGTATCCCCAATTGATTACTGCGTTAATTGGTATGTATTTGTCACTTGGTGTGGACAATAAACAAGATATGTGTGATATGGTCCAAATACCGAGGTAATTATACATAATATATGGATTATAAGTAGTAAGTTTTTGTGTAAGAAACAACCCATGATATTGACAAAGTCGTTCACGGACAGACTACGACGGCCTGTTTCACGAAGGCCCAATTATTACATGTAGCAATAGTTGTGTAAACTGAATTAGGATTTACTTAAAATTTTAAAATTTGCCTTTTTTCTCACATCAACAAATAGACTGGGATCCGGCCTGAGACATGTTATATTCTGTATTTATTCTGGTACCCGATCTTTACTTACTTATGTATTGCTACCGCGGAACCGGTCTGATTTAATAGAGGAAAGGGCCCCTTTCCGCGGAAAGGGCTTTCAGTGTTCGGAAAGGGCCTCGTATGTTTATTGTTTACAGTTTTTAAACTATTACCAGTATTATATCAGATATATAGTAAAAATATGTGTATACTTCAATTTTCATCCAATTCCATTAAGTTTTAATGACTTTATGAAGGATTTCACTGGTCCAACGATAGAAAGTCACGGAAAGGGCCGAACACTAAGGAAAGGGCTAGTCGGTAATTATCGTAAGAAACGGAAAGGGTCCATTTCCGCGGTTCAGTGTTCGGAAAGGGCCTTATATGATATTCTTAACATTATTTAATGCAACTAATAACTAATAAAGCGTTTAAAAATATAGTTACTAATCATTTCATCCAATTTCATAAAGAAATAATGACTTTACAGGTCCAAGTTTAGAAAGTTACGGAAACGACCGTACACTTTTGAAAGGGCTTTAAGAAACGAAAAGGGCATAATTCGGAAAGATCTTCATATGTTTTATTATAACACGTATTGTATAAGATAATTAATATATTGTAAATATTTATTTCGTCCAATAAAATCCAGAAATAATGACTTTGTAAATGTTTTAACAGGACCAATGATCCAACCATACGGAACTGATCGTTAACTACGGAAATTAAAGGGCTACCCGGTAAACAGAAAGGACGTATTAGAACAGTTAAACGATTTCAAACCTACGGAAATGTTTTTTTCAATTAACATGCTAGTTTAATGAAATACATAATTCATTGTTTAATTATTTGGCTGATACCTGTACTCCGTATGAACATGAACAAACATATTCTTATATCTTTATTGCAATAAACAACTCAAAATACAAGGTAACATAATAAAACATACATTAATCATCTTTTTAATGTCTGAATTCCGCAATTATTTCAAATAAATAAACATATTATTACAGAAATAAAATAACTTAATTTGGTAAATAAGCCTCTTAATGATAAATGAGTATTATTCACTTATAGTGTGAACTTATAGGGCCCCTTTCCGCGGAAAGGTCTTTCAGTGTTCGCAAAGGGCCTCGTATGTTTTATTGTTAACAGTTTTTAAACTATTACCAGTATTATATCAGATATCTAGTAAAAATATGTGTATACTTCAATTTTCATCCAATTCCATTAAGTTATTATGACTTTATGGAGGATTTCACTGGTCCAACGATAGAAAGTCACGGAAAGGGCTAGTCGGTAATTATTGTAAAAAACGGAAAGGGCCCCTTTCCGTGGAACGTTCTTTCAGTGCACGGAAAGGGCCTTATATGATACATTATTAACATTTTTTAGCATTTATTTTTCAAATGTACCCAATATTCCGTAATCTTCGTAAGAAACGCCCGGAAAGGATGTATTTTGTACTTTAGATGAAGCAACAAATAATAATGTAACTAGGTAATGCTCTGTTGTTGTTTTTTACACGTAAACAACGTCATTACCATACTTGTAATTGTAATCAATTAAATAATTAATTCTGGGCCACATGAATAAAAATGTTTATTTGTTGTTGTTTTTTTTAAAGAATGTTGACTTTCATGCAAAAATGAAGCTGCAACAAACTGTGATGATCCCTAATTAAAGCAATTACATCCCTTGTTACAGTAATGTTGTGAATCGTTATTGTTCGTGATTAGATTGTCACACTGCGAATAATTAGCGAAACTTCAGAGACACATAATAGATTCTAGATTCTTTTAAGTTTTCAAATAAAACGGGATTAAAGGTATCAACAAGAATTAACGAGTAACCGAATGTCGACTCCTGCTATATAATGTGTCAGAATTTTAATAATGGCTAATACCGGTACGTATTATGAAAGTAACAAAGTGTATATCAAAGTCATTTATAACATAGTTTGTACTTGTTTTGCTTGTATATTTTTCTGTTTCATTTTGAACTTATATTACATTTTTGTTGGATTTAATAGTGTTGTGCACTGGTGTGTATGTGTGTATTTGTGAAGTGTACATGTGTACACGTAGACAATGGAATATACGTGTTCAGTTTGCTCCGAAATTTGCAATGACCACTGCATCTTTTGCGAGGTAAGGATTGTTTGTTTGTTTATTTAAATATATATATATTGTTTGTAATATATGAGCACAGGTGATATATACAATATATATATTGTACAATGCAACATTTTCTTTGTTTCTTCCTATCGGCAACTTGACAAGTAAAAGTTTTGATGTGAATATTTACTTATTAAAATAAACATATTTAATTATTATTAACATTTAACGTATGTATTTTTAAAATGTATTATCCCACTGATAAAATTCTTTACTAAAGATTTTAATATGTAAAATACTAAGGCTGTGCTGATTGTTGGTCCATGATCCTGAAAAAATGTACTGTAATAGAAATAACATGTCCATTTTATAGAAAAAAAAACATTGACCTGGACAACGTGCTATTTCAGTACGCCATTAGTTATCATGTGAAAGAGCATGTGTCAATAAGTGGCTCATCTATATAAATTAAACCGTGCGTCGCATAGCAACTAGTCTGGTGCATTTAATCGTTTATCTCTTATCACTGATCGCGCTAACAGCTTGTATTGTCTCGCATAATTGGTTCCGGAGTATATCCCTTAAAACAACACTGTATTAGCTTAAAACACAATTAGTGGCCTAATTTCCCGGGTGATGGCAATTGAAATTAATGTTAGAAGTACATATATTTACCTTGAAATAATTAACTCCTTTTTACATGTTAAATTACGATATTAATTTAGGTTCGCGAATAACATAAAAATATTTCTCGATGTTAATTGTTTGTGTAAATAGTGAATAATATCTTACTTTCATTTTCCGGTCTACATTTATCAGTACGTTGTTAATTGACGCTGACTAAATATAGTTAAAAGAAAAGCAACATATTTATAACAAGATAATCGAAAACTTGACAGTTTTTTCAATAATTTTTTATAGGTGAATACTAAATAGGGTTCAATATAAGGGTTAGTGGCGGAAAATGTGTGAATTCTTTTTTGAACAATTGTATATTTATTGATTTACAACGTTTTGATTTATTACGTGTACCAGATTATTATATATTATTGCCGCAGATAGTACTTTACAAAGAGTTTAAATGACTCTACTTTCAATGATAGAGTTACAAATGTATGTTCGTATTGAAATACAAACAAAGCACTAGTGTATTCCATTATTTATTACAGCTACTTTAGACTTAAGAATAAAGAAAATACTTCGACTCAAGAAATAAAACATGTGCTTTCGCAAATATGTCGCGTACCAAAATTGCGTTAATAAACCAAGTTATTAATTAATGAATGATAAATTAGCGTCTGTGAATTTCATGTAAAATTCATGTGAAATTCAAATTAACAGTCTTCCTTTGTGATCAGAGGTCATATTCCAGTAACATCTTAAGTAAATTCTTTTTATTTCATGTGTACGTGTAGATGAAATTATGCTTAGGTTTCACTAAGTATCAATTTATTATTACCGTAACTGCTATTTACTTGACTGTAATTGGAATCAATATTTTCATGTAGTAATAATGTTCGCTTATCTATTTTTCGTGCTAAGTCAGTATTTTAATAATACGATTATAGCCATTTTACAAATTGGCCGAAGTAATGCATTTCGTTCGAAAAATTAGGTTTTCGTGGAATTTCCACGTTTCTTGTTTCATACTTGTAATTCTTATTACTTATACAAGTTATGTAACTGAGTTAGCATTACCGGTACTTATCAGAGTTAGCATTACCGGTACTTATCAGAGTTAGCATTACCGGTACTTATCTGAGTTAGCATTACCGGTACTTATCTGAGTTAGCATTACCGGTACTTATCAGAGTTAGCAATTACCGGTACTTATCAGAGTTAGCATTACCGGTACTTATCAGAGTTAGCATTACCGGTACTTATCAGAGTTAGCATTACCGGTACTTATCAGAGTTAGCATTACCGGTACTTATCAGAGTTAGCATTACCGGTACTTATCAGAGTTAGCATTACCGGTACTTATCTGAGTTAGCATTACCGGTACTTATCTGAGTTAGCATTACCGGTACTTATCAGAGTTAGCATTACCGGTACTTATCAGAGTTAGCATTACCGGTACTTCAGAATACGTATAAGCCATCCTCTTTATTTTACAGGACTGTCTAAAATGGAATCAAATTTAGTAGTTGGAACTGACGAAGAATATGCATTTAAAAACTCAGTTAATCGTTGTTTCAAATGTTGTACACATGTATTATGCACACGGCATTTTAAGGAGAATACAAATAGACATATGGAAAATGTTGTAGGGTTCAATAAAAAAGATCGAGATGAACTGGTGAATGCTATCTATGGTAAGAATGGAATAATTGACACTTCAGACGATGACACATTCACCTATCGACTCAACGAACTAACAGAAAAAATAAAGGAAAAAGACCAACAGCATCACAACGACCGAACATTTCTCGACTACTTTCAACTTTTACCGTTACTTACAAAACATGTGATAACACCGACTAGACGAGGGAACATTTCAAAGTCTTGGACTAACAACAATTGTGAAAGCGCGAACCACATGTTAAAACAGCAACAAAATGGAAACAACAGAACATGATACGATTTATCAACACATTGTTCAACATCATTAAAAGTGAACAGGAAGAAAGGTGCAGAGCGATACGGGACACGGGGAACTACCGGTTCGTGCAGAAGTATCTACACCACAAGACGGACATCAGCTTTTGGGCCACAATGTCAGAAGAAGCTCGTCAGAAGCGAAATAGGAAATTTCTGTTTGATCTTGGAAAAAAGCCGGGAGGAAACCTTGCCAACGCAAAAGAAAGAGGGCGGAGAGATCTACAACACCCACTGCGAAAAGAAAGTTGATGCAACAATAACAATTCTGACTTTGAACGACATCGAAGTTTGTAACATTGTTCACACTATAAGTGAATATTACCATTAAGAGGCTTATTTACCAAATTAAGTTGTTCTATTTCTGTAATAACATGTTTATTTATTTGAAATAATTGCGGGATTCAGACATATAAAAAGATGATTAATGTATGTTTTATTATGTTACCTTGTATTATGAGTTGTTTATTGCAATAAAGATATAAGAATATGTTCATATGGAGTACAGGTATCAGCCAAATAAATTACACAATGAATTATGTATTTCATTAAACTCGCATGTGAATAAAAAAATACATTTCCGTAGGTTTGAAATTGTTTTAACTGCTCTAATACGTCCTTTCTGTTTACCGAGTAGCCCTTTCCTTTCCTTTCCGTAGTTAACGATCAGTTCCGTATGGTTCGATCATTGGTCCTGTTAAAACATTTACAAAGTCATTATTTCTGGATTTTATTGGACGAAATAAATATTTACAATATATCTAGTTATCTTATATAATACGTGTTATAATAAAACATGTGAAGATCTTTCCGAATTATGCCCTTTCCGTTTCTTAAAGCCCTTTTCGAAGTGTACGATCGTTTCCGTAAATTTCTAAACTTGGACCTGTAAAATCATTATTTCTTTATGAAATTGGATGAAATTATTAGTAAACATATATTTTTAAACACTTTATTAGTTATGAGTTTCATTAAATAATGTTAAAAATATCATATAAGGCCCTTTCCGAACACTGAACCGCGGAAAGGGACCCTTTCCGTTTCTTACGATAATTACCGACTAGCCCTTTCCTTAGTGTTCGGCCCTTTCCGTGAATTTCTATCGTTGAACCAGTAAAATCCTTCATAAAGTCATTATTATAACTTAATGGAATTGGATGAAAATTGAAGTATACACATATTTTTACTAGATATCTGATATAATACTGGTAATAGTTTAAAAACTGTTAACAATAAAACATACGAGGCCCTTTCCGAACACTGAAAGCCCTTTCCGCGGAAAGGGGCCCTTTCCGCTATTCAGTTATAACCGCCGCGGAACCAGTCTAATCTACCATTGGGCCGTAATGGAAATGGGCCGTCGTGACCCGACACTGTTGTTGTTGTAGCAATGGCGGATATTTGGATTTAGGTTACAGTATACTAAATATTTCAGGTGTGCAATGCTATACTCTCTAAATAAATCAACACCATTTATTTGAAGACACAATTTTCTGTATAGTCACTTGCCATGACTTTATTTTTGAATATTTCTTTGTACGTGTGGTAGGAAAAACATTGTTGTGTACTAAAAATTCACTGTTTCGCTTGAAGGTTGGAGACTACATGACGAGACGTTGACAGTTGGCAGTATATCTTCAACTGGAGAGTAGCCGGTAAAAAGATGGCCGTAAAACAGTGAACTTTGATTCGCGTCGAGTTCTTTCTTACATATCACATGACCTATCTTTTTTATTGTCTAAATCAATTCGGCTCGGAATGCTCTTTAAGAAAAGGTATGGTTATGAGGGTCTCTACGCGCAAAATGTTGAGTTTATTTTTTGTTGAATTTATTGCTTTTACATTGAATTTGTTAAGGAAATCTTTTAGTATATTGTGACCTAAACTGACTTCGGGTTAAAATAAAATATCGTCTGCAAGTGCAAAATATGGATGAGAAAGCAGATTTTTGGTCATTTCTGAGCAAAAGAGTAGAAAATAAGTGCATTAAATGCATCAATTCAGATTGTTTGATCTGGAATGGTTGTATTTCAAATAGTTCCTTACCCTATTAGGACCGAATGAGGGCTAAATTGCCTTTCTACATAAAATCAGAGACATACTTGGTTCACCGTGTAGCGTTAATGTGCTACATGAAGTCAGAATTGAACGCCAGGGACTCTGTGAGCCACTTATGCAACAATAGCTTGTGTGTTAAGCCTGAACATTTAAACATAGAGCCCCATTCCACCAACATGGAACGGCGGACATGTTTACAGTTCGGACAGTGCAGCGGGCATGGAACTGAGCCAGCCTTCATATTTGGTAAAAACATGAATACAACAAGCTTTATCACTTCCTTTTATTCATAGAAATACACTTAAAATACATAAATGCATGTTTTTTTTCATTTTATATCTATTTCTATTGGGTATTTTTGCCTTTTTCAGGTAGAGGAACGCCTGATGCTGATGCGAGGGCCACTTGTTAGAGGTCTCTTATGCCAAAACAGGTAATAATAACAATTTATTATCAGGTACACAATCAACTAAGCATATTTATGATGCTTAAGGTGTGGAAGACTGTCATAATCAGGTTTGGGGTCACTCATGCCCTTGCCGTAGTGTAATTCCTCATGCAGTTTGTATCGATAATTCCGCGTCCTGGCACGTAAAGCTCGTGCTTTGTTGGTAGCGGATGTTTGCTTTCGGTTAAGGTCGTTGCGGTCCTCATATGCTATCTGCTTAATAATCTTTGACCCCTGGGTAAGGTTAGCATTTAGTTCAGTGGTTTTTGCAATTACAGAGTCAGCATAGCCATTGTTTAATTTGTGAACCTGCCCGTGAATTCGACCTACACAGTTGCGTGAGAAAGTCACAGTTTTAGGATTGACAGCTTGGTACGACCTGTTTACTGCTTCACTTTTTTGGGTTGTGGTTAAAAGTTTGGTAGCGTCAAGAGCAGCTAGACCTAAAACCATTTCAATGCATTTTTTAAGGACTTGTTGGTCACTGTCAACCATTTTAACCTTGACATTGTCTGGCATGAAATTCTTAGCTTGCCTATTTGTACCAGCACAGACATAACTGTACTTTGCACAATGAGTACCGCAGTAACCACTGAAGCATAGAACAATGGTTGCGATTACATCAACCATGACCTTCTTTAGAACCTTGATGTCACCCTGGTGTTTATTGTGGGCAGCTTTAAGCTCAGCCATACACCTAGCTTTGACCGAGAGAGCGAACCGACTCCTGATATTAGACTTGGAATGACCCTTGAGCATGCCCTTTGAGAAAGGCGCTTTGTTGAGCTCGCGCTTCAGCGAGTTGCCTAGGTGCCTCAGATCCTTAAGATGACCCACATTGTGACCGTGAGACTTACGAACACCTTGGAATGCCCTACTGTCCCCATCACAAGTGAAATTTGCTATTTTGATGTCCTTAGAGATCTGGTCACCTAACAACCTATTCCATTTGCCTTCATCACCTATTGGTTCCCTCTCTGAAACATTTGCAGAACAATGCCCCCTATGATTGGGGCACTGAACAGGTTTACCCTTATTCCTGAGCATTGATGCAGTCCTGCATAGTTTATTTGCTACTTGTACCCCTACAATTTGCTTGTTTCTGGTATTGTTTTCACACATAGTGCTTATGGCAATAGTTCCGGCTTGAAAGGGTGTCGCGTCAGAGTTAAAAATAGGGATCGTTTTGACCAATTTTGGCATTTTCAGCAACTAAGTTTTCTCTAATCTGGTACATGCTTCTCTCATTTAGGGATTTAAGGGCAGTATTGACCTTATTTGCTTGTTTTTGCATAGCAAGTGGAGAGGGAGCAATGATATTGGTTGTGTTGAGAATTCTGCGGGAACCTGTGTTCCCAATAGAAGTACTTGCAACACCTATTTGGAAGCCTACATTGATCTGAGCTGCCTTTCTGCCCCTGGTACTTGATGGAACCTCATTGTAAAGCTTATAATGCTTGCCTACATATCTGCATCTTGTACATTTTAACCTTTCCTCCCAGCCTAAGCCCCACTTTATGGAAGCACTGCCGTCAATTACCAAGTCGCCCCTACATTTATCACTTCTTAACCTATGCTTTCTATTTTCAGAGGACATCATAGACTGGAGTAGGGCGGGGACATAGACCTTGTTCGTAAGTAAGTCGGGATGGACTTTTGATGGAGCAGGAACCCGTAACAGGTCTACATAGCGAATCTTGTTCGCTCTCGGACGCAAGGGCTTAGCTGGGGTTTGAGAGCCGTCTACATCCCGAAAAGTAAGAACCTTGTCATTGTAAGCTACCCGTGCTTCAAAGGATGACCTTTCTAACCTTACATAGGTTGTGTTGGAATTTGACCTTCTTTCATAATTATGTTTTTTCCCCTTCACCGGACTAGTCCCACCTCGTTTAAAACCAACATTGAGCAACTTGTTCTTTTGCTTGGTTGTGAACCCCATTTTGACAAGATTGCCACCTTAAAAAAAGTCAAAGTACTTATTTTGTGCCCAAAATATGCAATTTTGTATTCCCTTAAACCTCTAAATGTGAGCAGGCAATGCAAATTGACCACCTGCTGCAGTTTAAAGGCACCCATGACATTATATACTAGAATATATAATTGGTGGCCTGTAATTAAAGAGGCTGCGACAAACAAGGTGCTTTAAAGATTTTACACTTTATTGGTTTGAAACAAGCAATTACTGGAAGCTGATTGATTTCTACACTTCAACGTATCTTTGATCTCCCATTTTGACTAATTTGTTCATTGTCTTGGATGAAATTGGAATTTTTTTTCTATTAAATTTACATTTTTGGGGTGATTTTTTAAAAAAAATACACAAAAAATACATTATCAAAATGGCTTAGAGTAAAAATATCTAACAAAGTCATTATCTCCTCACCCCACATAAGCCCCCCATACACGTTTGTTTGGTTTGTTTGGGTATTTTGTCACAAATATTGCAAATATCAGCTTTAATTGTTAGAGGGACATTTAAGCTTCAAGACGCTTGAAATCACCGGCTTCCGACCAAAATCACCTGTGTTTGAAAATATGAAATAAAATGGCCAAATGGACAGATATACAAGCCAAACTTAATATATTGGTGCAATATGCATGGGAAGATAATTATATGCAAGAAAAACTAATTTTAATGAGAACAAATTTCTCTTATAGGTTACAGTATACTAAATATTTCTGGTGTGCAATGCTATACTCTCTAAATAAATCAACACCATTTATTTGAAGACACAATTTTCTGTATAGTCACTTGCCATGACTTTATTTTTGAATATTTCTTTGTACGTGTGGTAGGAAAAACATTGTTGTGTACTAAAAATTCACTGTTTCGCTTGAAGGTTGGAGACTACATGACGAGACGTTGACAGTTGGCAGTATATCTTCAACTGGAGAGTAGCCGGTAAAAAGATGGCCGTAAAACAGTGAACTTTGATTCGCGTCGAGTTCTTTCTTACATATCACATGACCTATCTTTTTTATTGTCTAAATCAATTCGGCTCGGAATGCTCTTTAAGAAAAGGTATGGTTATGAGGGTCTCTACGCGCAAAATGTTGAGTTTATTTTTTGTTGAATTTATTGCTTTTACATTGAATTTGTTAAGGAAATCTTTTAGTATATTGTGACCTAAACTGACTTCGGGTTAAAATAAAATATCGTCTGCAAGTGCAAAATATGGATGAGAAAGCAGATTTTTGGTCATTTCTGAGCAAAAGAGTAGAAAATAAGTGCATTAAATGCATCAATTCAGATTGTTTGATCTGGAATGGTTGTATTTCAAATAGTTCCTTACCCTATTAGGACCGAATGAGGGCTAAATTGCCTTTCTACATAAAATCAGAGACATACTTGGTTCACCGTGTAGCGTTAATGTGCTACATGAAGTCAGAATTGAACGCCAGGGACTCTGTGAGCCACTTATGCAACAATAGCTTGTGTGTTAAGCCTGAACATTTAAACATAGAGCCCCATTCCACCAACATGGAACGGCGGACATGTTTACAGTTCGGACAGTGCAGCGGGCATGGAACTGAGCCAGCCTTCATATTTGGTAAAAACATGAATACAACAAGCTTTATCACTTCCTTTTATTCATAGAAATACACTTAAAATACATAAATGCATGTTTTTTTTCATTTTATATCTATTTCTATTGGGTATTTTTGCCTTTTTCAGGTAGAGGAACGCCTGATGCTGATGCGAGGGCCACTTGTTAGAGGTCTCTTATGCCAAAACAGGTAATAATAACAATTTATTATCAGGTACACAATCAACTAAGCATATTTATGATGCTTAAGGTGTGGAAGACTGTCATAATCAGGTTTGGGGTCACTCATGCCCTTGCCGTAGTGTAATTCCTCATGCAGTTTGTATCGATAATTCCGCGTCCTGGCACGTAAAGCTCGTGCTTTGTTGGTAGCGGATGTTTGCTTTCGGTTAAGGTCGTTGCGGTCCTCATATGCTATCTGCTTAATAATCTTTGACCCCTGGGTAAGGTTAGCATTTAGTTCAGTGGTTTTTGCAATTACAGAGTCAGCATAGCCATTGTTTAATTTGTGAACCTGCCCGTGAATTCGACCTACACAGTTGCGTGAGAAAGTCACAGTTTTAGGATTGACAGCTTGGTACGACCTGTTTACTGCTTCACTTTTTTGGGTTGTGGTTAAAAGTTTGGTAGCGTCAAGAGCAGCTAGACCTAAAACCATTTCAATGCATTTTTTAAGGACTTGTTGGTCACTGTCAACCATTTTAACCTTGACATTGTCTGGCATGAAATTCTTAGCTTGCCTATTTGTACCAGCACAGACATAACTGTACTTTGCACAATGAGTACCGCAGTAACCACTGAAGCATAGAACAATGGTTGCGATTACATCAACCATGACCTTCTTTAGAACCTTGATGTCACCCTGGTGTTTATTGTGGGCAGCTTTAAGCTCAGCCATACACCTAGCTTTGACCGAGAGAGCGAACCGACTCCTGATATTAGACTTGGAATGACCCTTGAGCATGCCCTTTGAGAAAGGCGCTTTGTTGAGCTCGCGCTTCAGCGAGTTGCCTAGGTGCCTCAGATCCTTAAGATGACCCACATTGTGACCGTGAGACTTACGAACACCTTGGAATGCCCTACTGTCCCCATCACAAGTGAAATTTGCTATTTTGATGTCCTTAGAGATCTGGTCACCTAACAACCTATTCCATTTGCCTTCATCACCTATTGGTTCCCTCTCTGAAACATTTGCAGAACAATGCCCCCTATGATTGGGGCACTGAACAGGTTTACCCTTATTCCTGAGCATTGATGCAGTCCTGCATAGTTTATTTGCTACTTGTACCCCTACAATTTGCTTGTTTCTGGTATTGTTTTCACACATAGTGCTTATGGCAATAGTTCCGGCTTGAAAGGGTGTCGCGTCAGAGTTAAAAATAGGGATCGTTTTGACCAATTTTGGCATTTTCAGCAACTAAGTTTTCTCTAATCTGGTACATGCTTCTCTCATTTAGGGATTTAAGGGCAGTATTGACCTTATTTGCTTGTTTTTGCATAGCAAGTGGAGAGGGAGCAATGATATTGGTTGTGTTGAGAATTCTGCGGGAACCTGTGTTCCCAATAGAAGTACTTGCAACACCTATTTGGAAGCCTACATTGATCTGAGCTGCCTTTCTGCCCCTGGTACTTGATGGAACCTCATTGTAAAGCTTATAATGCTTGCCTACATATCTGCATCTTGTACATTTTAACCTTTCCTCCCAGCCTAAGCCCCACTTTATGGAAGCACTGCCGTCAATTACCAAGTCGCCCCTACATTTATCACTTCTTAACCTATGCTTTCTATTTTCAGAGGACATCATAGACTGGAGTAGGGCGGGGACATAGACCTTGTTCGTAAGTAAGTCGGGATGGACTTTTGATGGAGCAGGAACCCGTAACAGGTCTACATAGCGAATCTTGTTCGCTCTCGGACGCAAGGGCTTAGCTGGGGTTTGAGAGCCGTCTACATCCCGAAAAGTAAGAACCTTGTCATTGTAAGCTACCCGTGCTTCAAAGGATGACCTTTCTAACCTTACATAGGTTGTGTTGGAATTTGACCTTCTTTCATAATTATGTTTTTTCCCCTTCACCGGACTAGTCCCACCTCGTTTAAAACCAACATTGAGCAACTTGTTCTTTTGCTTGGTTGTGAACCCCATTTTGACAAGATTGCCACCTTAAAAAAAGTCAAAGTACTTATTTTGTGCCCAAAATATGCAATTTTGTATTCCCTTAAACCTCTAAATGTGAGCAGGCAATGCAAATTGACCACCTGCTGCAGTTTAAAGGCACCCATGACATTATATACTAGAATATATAATTGGTGGCCTGTAATTAAAGAGGCTGCGACAAACAAGGTGCTTTAAAGATTTTACACTTTATTGGTTTGAAACAAGCAATTACTGGAAGCTGATTGATTTCTACACTTCAACGTATCTTTGATCTCCCATTTTGACTAATTTGTTCATTGTCTTGGATGAAATTGGAATTTTTTTTCTATTAAATTTACATTTTTGGGGTGATTTTTTAAAAAAAATACACAAAAAATACATTATCAAAATGGCTTAGAGTAAAAATATCTAACAAAGTCATTATCTCCTCACCCCACATAAGCCCCCCATACACGTTTGTTTGGTTTGTTTGGGTATTTTGTCACAAATATTGCAAATATCAGCTTTAATTGTTAGAGGGACATTTAAGCTTCAAGACGCTTGAAATCACCGGCTTCCGACCAAAATCACCTGTGTTTGAAAATATGAAATAAAATGGCCAAATGGACAGATATACAAGCCAAACTTAATATATTGGTGCAATATGCATGGGAAGATAATTATATGCAAGAAAAACTAATTTTAATGAGAACAAATTTCTCTTATAGGTTACAGTATACTAAATATTTCTGGTGTGCAATGCTATACTCTCTAAATAAATCAACACCATTTATTTGAAGACACAATTTTCTGTATAGTCACTTGCCATGACTTTATTTTTGAATATTTCTTTGTACGTGTGGTAGGAAAAACATTGTTGTGTACTAAAAATTCACTGTTTCGCTTGAAGGTTGGAGACTACATGACGAGACGTTGACAGTTGGCAGTATATCTTCAACTGGAGAGTAGCCGGTAAAAAGATGGCCGTAAAACAGTGAACTTTGATTCGCGTCGAGTTCTTTCTTACATATCACATGACCTATCTTTTTTATTGTCTAAATCAATTCGGCTCGGAATGCTCTTTAAGAAAAGGTATGGTTATGAGGGTCTCTACGCGCAAAATGTTGAGTTTATTTTTTGTTGAATTTATTGCTTTTACATTGAATTTGTTAAGGAAATCTTTTAGTATATTGTGACCTAAACTGACTTTGGGTTAAAATAAAATATCGTCTGCAAGTGCAAAATATGGATGAGAAAGCAGATTTTTGGTCATTTCTGAGCAAAAGAGTAGAAAATAAGTGCATTAAATGCATCAATTCAGATTGTTTGATCTGGAATGGTTGTATTTCAAATAGTTCCTTACCCTATTAGGACCGAATGAGGGCTAAATTGCCTTTCTACATAAAATCAGAGACATACTTGGTTCACCGTGTAGCGTTAATGTGCTACATGAAGTCAGAATTGAACGCCAGGGACTCTGTGAGCCACTTATGCAACAATAGCTTGTGTGTTAAGCCTGAACATTTAAACATAGAGCCCCATTCCACCAACATGGAACGGCGGACATGTTTACAGTTCGGACAGTGCAGCGGGCATGGAACTGAGCCAGCCTTCATATTTGGTAAAAACATGAATACAACAAGCTTTATCACTTCCTTTTATTCATAGAAATACACTTAAAATACATAAATGCATGTTTTTTTTCATTTTATATCTATTTCTATTGGGTATTTTTGCCTTTTTCAGGTAGAGGAACGCCTGATGCTGATGCGAGGGCCACTTGTTAGAGGTCTCTTATGCCAAAACAGGTAATAATAACAATTTATTATCAGGTACACAATCAACTAAGCATATTTATGATGCTTAAGGTGTGGAAGACTGTCATAATCAGGTTTGGGGTCACTCATGCCCTTGCCGTAGTGTAATTCCTCATGCAGTTTGTATCGATAATTCCGCGTCCTGGCACGTAAAGCTCGTGCTTTGTTGGTAGCGGATGTTTGCTTTCGGTTAAGGTCGTTGCGGTCCTCATATGCTATCTGCTTAATAATCTTTGACCCCTGGGTAAGGTTAGCATTTAGTTCAGTGGTTTTTGCAATTACAGAGTCAGCATAGCCATTGTTTAATTTGTGAACCTGCCCGTGAATTCGACCTACACAGTTGCGTGAGAAAGTCACAGTTTTAGGATTGACAGCTTGGTACGACCTGTTTACTGCTTCACTTTTTTGGGTTGTGGTTAAAAGTTTGGTAGCGTCAAGAGCAGCTAGACCTAAAACCATTTCAATGCATTTTTTAAGGACTTGTTGGTCACTGTCAACCATTTTAACCTTGACATTGTCTGGCATGAAATTCTTAGCTTGCCTATTTGTACCAGCACAGACATAACTGTACTTTGCACAATGAGTACCGCAGTAACCACTGAAGCATAGAACAATGGTTGCGATTACATCAACCATGACCTTCTTTAGAACCTTGATGTCACCCTGGTGTTTATTGTGGGCAGCTTTAAGCTCAGCCATACACCTAGCTTTGACCGAGAGAGCGAACCGACTCCTGATATTAGACTTGGAATGACCCTTGAGCATGCCCTTTGAGAAAGGCGCTTTGTTGAGCTCGCGCTTCAGCGAGTTGCCTAGGTGCCTCAGATCCTTAAGATGACCCACATTGTGACCGTGAGACTTACGAACACCTTGGAATGCCCTACTGTCCCCATCACAAGTGAAATTTGCTATTTTGATGTCCTTAGAGATCTGGTCACCTAACAACCTATTCCATTTGCCTTCATCACCTATTGGTTCCCTCTCTGAAACATTTGCAGAACAATGCCCCCTATGATTGGGGCACTGAACAGGTTTACCCTTATTCCTGAGCATTGATGCAGTCCTGCATAGTTTATTTGCTACTTGTACCCCTACAATTTGCTTGTTTCTGGTATTGTTTTCACACATAGTGCTTATGGCAATAGTTCCGGCTTGAAAGGGTGTCGCGTCAGAGTTAAAAATAGGGATCGTTTTGACCAATTTTGGCATTTTCAGCAACTAAGTTTTCTCTAATCTGGTACATGCTTCTCTCATTTAGGGATTTAAGGGCAGTATTGACCTTATTTGCTTGTTTTTGCATAGCAAGTGGAGAGGGAGCAATGATATTGGTTGTGTTGAGAATTCTGCGGGAACCTGTGTTCCCAATAGAAGTACTTGCAACACCTATTTGGAAGCCTACATTGATCTGAGCTGCCTTTCTGCCCCTGGTACTTGATGGAACCTCATTGTAAAGCTTATAATGCTTGCCTACATATCTGCATCTTGTACATTTTAACCTTTCCTCCCAGCCTAAGCCCCACTTTATGGAAGCACTGCCGTCAATTACCAAGTCGCCCCTACATTTATCACTTCTTAACCTATGCTTTCTATTTTCAGAGGACATCATAGACTGGAGTAGGGCGGGGACATAGACCTTGTTCGTAAGTAAGTCGGGATGGACTTTTGATGGAGCAGGAACCCGTAACAGGTCTACATAGCGAATCTTGTTCGCTCTCGGACGCAAGGGCTTAGCTGGGGTTTGAGAGCCGTCTACATCCCGAAAAGTAAGAACCTTGTCATTGTAAGCTACCCGTGCTTCAAAGGATGACCTTTCTAACCTTACATAGGTTGTGTTGGAATTTGACCTTCTTTCATAATTATGTTTTTTCCCCTTCACCGGACTAGTCCCACCTCGTTTAAAACCAACATTGAGCAACTTGTTCTTTTGCTTGGTTGTGAACCCCATTTTGACAAGATTGCCACCTTAAAAAAAGTCAAAGTACTTATTTTGTGCCCAAAATATGCAATTTTGTATTCCCTTAAACCTCTAAATGTGAGCAGGCAATGCAAATTGACCACCTGCTGCAGTTTAAAGGCACCCATGACATTATATACTAGAATATATAATTGGTGGCCTGTAATTAAAGAGGCTGCGACAAACAAGGTGCTTTAAAGATTTTACACTTTATTGGTTTGAAACAAGCAATTACTGGAAGCTGATTGATTTCTACACTTCAACGTATCTTTGATCTCCCATTTTGACTAATTTGTTCATTGTCTTGGATGAAATTGGAATTTTTTTTCTATTAAATTTACATTTTTGGGGTGATTTTTTAAAAAAAATACACAAAAAATACATTATCAAAATGGCTTAGAGTAAAAATATCTAACAAAGTCATTATCTCCTCACCCCACATAAGCCCCCCATACACGTTTGTTTGGTTTGTTTGGGTATTTTGTCACAAATATTGCAAATATCAGCTTTAATTGTTAGAGGGACATTTAAGCTTCAAGACGCTTGAAATCACCGGCTTCCGACCAAAATCACCTGTGTTTGAAAATATGAAATAAAATGGCCAAATGGACAGATATACAAGCCAAACTTAATATATTGGTGCAATATGCATGGGAAGATAATTATATGCAAGAAAAACTAATTTTAATGAGAACAAATTTCTCTTATAGGTTACAGTATACTAAATATTTCTGGTGTGCAATGCTATACTCTCTAAATAAATCAACACCATTTATTTGAAGACACAATTTTCTGTATAGTCACTTGCCATGACTTTATTTTTGAATATTTCTTTGTACGTGTGGTAGGAAAAACATTGTTGTGTACTAAAAATTCACTGTTTCGCTTGAAGGTTGGAGACTACATGACGAGACGTTGACAGTTGGCAGTATATCTTCAACTGGAGAGTAGCCGGTAAAAAGATGGCCGTAAAACAGTGAACTTTGATTCGCGTCGAGTTCTTTCTTACATATCACATGACCTATCTTTTTTATTGTCTAAATCAATTCGGCTCGGAATGCTCTTTAAGAAAAGGTATGGTTATGAGGGTCTCTACGCGCAAAATGTTGAGTTTATTTTTTGTTGAATTTATTGCTTTTACATTGAATTTGTTAAGGAAATCTTTTAGTATATTGTGACCTTTAGAAAAGTTGAAAAATAAAAATTCGACGTAACAACTGTCACATAGGTAATACAGTTCTTTAATGACAGTTTCTTACAAACTAGAGGATGTAAATGAATAACATACATTTTGTTTCAACAATTTTATTTTTGTGTTAATGTCTAAAACCCGAAACAACTCGGTGCATGCCAGCAGTCAACCGCGTGCACCACAGGCACAGGTACCTGTAAGTAACAATTATATAGTCAGTTTTTCACATTTCGCAGGCTTTTGAGTTGAGAATAGGTTATCGATATAATTGTAACGTCTGGATAAACATTAGGATACTTTTTTAACTGTTTATGGACACAGTTTGCCGGACAGGCTATATGCTGCTTGACCCTATTACCGGTGTACTTAACATTTGAATAAAATTGTGAAATGAATGGTCCAATAATTTACGTTTACCCATTTTAAAAAAAAAATGTTTTATTTAATAAATAAATCTCTTTTTCATGTATATTCTATCGTATTTCGTTTATTTGACCTAGTTTTCTAACCATGTCATGGCCGCCATATTTGTTTTTGTTGTTACCTATTACCGGTGCATATATAATATTCACCAAAAGTTTTACTGCACTAAACTTCAGCATGCAGACACATTTAGAATACTGCAGAAAACAACTCAGATTATGATGTATCATTTCGAATTTATATTTGTGATCTTTAATGGAGAAAAAACGACTTTTCAACGCGCCATAATACTGTTAATAAGACAATGAGAATGGGAATTATGCCAAATAGATGTGTTTTAGGATTTCAAATATACAACGCTTCATGTTGAATACTTCTGTTAAAATACTATTGCTAGCATTAGAACTCAATTGTAAGTTCGCTTGTATCTATTGCAGTTTCCTACATCATTCAGTATTTTCTGTAGGCACATAACAACGTCACAATAAAGGCAATCTTTTAGCTGTAAACATCGACTGTAAAGATACTGAATCTGTATCTTTTTTGTAAAATAATAGCATTGTTTTGCAAATAAACGCATACTTTTCGAAAGATATACGTTAAAAATGACTATTAATAAAAGATTTGAAGCCATCTTAAATCTCATGAGTGTTTTATTGCTTTCCGTGTCTGCGCGTCGGTAAACAGTATATGTCATGTGATTTCGGTAATTTATTTTGCTTTTCTCACCTTTTAAATGCTTAATCATCGTCAATTTAGTATCTGCATTTTAAAACATGAATAAAGTCCTTCGATTCTTGCACTTTTCTATTGCTATTATTGTGTGTGAAAAAGACGTGTATGTGCAACATGTTTTCGCGTCTTGCCATTTTCTGATGTAAATAAACAAAGTCAGAAAATGCTGGCAGCTTTTTTCCTTCAAAGGTATTTTTTCGCTTTTATAAAAAAACTTGTAAATATTGGCAGTATGGATTTATTCATACTTTGTGGAATGTGAAACAGTGCCACAATTATTTTTTGAAACGAGAGATATCAACAAATTTCTGAAAAGATACAGATTCAGTATCTTTAAACTTTGATATGATTACAAATGTTCGTAGAGATGTTCATTTCACTAATATAGTTTTTAAGTAAGGTACTATTCATTTTAAGGTATTTTAATAGGTCGGAAACATTAACGCGTTAATGGGGTCTTTTTGGGGTACATTTTAATAACTTCAAGCATCATAAGATTGATAGTCGAACAAAATATAAAGTACATAAGCAACTAGATATTATAACTATTAAAAGATTTAAATCGGTACTTGACACAAATATAACAACATAATAAACAAGGAAGTTCTTTAAAACAGACATTCGGCGTTTTAATTAGTATTGAGACGCCATTTAAAAATTATCGAAACAAGCAAAGTTTATCGTAAACGTTACTTTTGAGACCGCAGATGTTTGGTACCCACCAATATTAGGAGACATGTTGGATGGACCCCAGATGTTTCGGACACTATAAGAAAGCTTCTCGGTCCCAAAATTTATTTGGCATCAATTTATTACTTAAACAATTAAATACAATTATTTTTAATATCTCTGCCATGAATAAACTAATCATACAGATTTCAACCCCACGGGACCTATTTTCGAAATCGCCCAAGATATTCTTTATATGTTCTGAGCAAGTTTCAAAAACGTTGGGTAAAACAAATAACTTCTAGTGTGTTCAACTAGACCTAGTAACCTAGTTTTTGAACCCACATGACCTTGTTTCGAACTCGTCCGAGATATTATGAAAACAATGTTCTTGGCAAATTTCATGAATATTGGTCAATATAACCATTTAGGGGTTTTTCTGAAGCGGTATAATAAAAAAAGGCCCCGATACCTGGCGGCCATGTTTTTCAACCAAGTGATACCATTTTCGAACTCGGTCGATATATCGTATGAACAGATGTTCTGAGCAAATTAACTGTGACTTCTAGAGAATTCACATGCACTTTTTTCAAATTGAAATAGTGACTTTGTTGTGCTTCCACATGACCCAGTTTTAATAGTTAACGAAATATCATTGGTAAAAATGTTCGAAGCAAGTTGCATGAAAATTGAGTAATAGATGTGGCAACTTAAAGTATATACAAGGTAAATGTTAACGACGACGACGGACAAAAGGCGATCACAAAACTTACCAAAAGGGCTAAAATGTTACATAAACATATCACATTTACAATTTATAAAACCAAACATTTTAATAATAATTGAAATATATGATATAGTTTATTATATAATAGTTACGTCATCTTTATACACACTTTATCTAATTTCGTACAGTGATGCATATACGTTTGTGTACTTATTATTTTGTTATTTGCTTTTACTTCAATTTTTTGCTGTATATTAATTGTTTGTGTAATTGGCATAATTTGCATTAAATTAATATTACTATGTAAATTGTAATATATACATTAATAAATCAATAAATGGATAAACATAACTCTTCAAAAATATAAATATCTTCCAAAGAAAAATCATTAAGATAATTTGGCCAAGAATTAATTGATACTGAATAATAAGTTAAAAAAATGACAAAAATAACACTGCAAAAATATAAATATCTTTAAAAGGAAAATAAACAAATAATTGGCCCAAGAATTAATTGGTACTGATTAATAAGTGAATAAATGAGAAAAATAACACTGCAAATATATATATATCTTCCAATTAACAGTGAATAAGTGAATTTGCATAATAAATACATGCACCGTAATCATATTGATGAGTGCATTATAAACATTCATCATGCACAAGTATGATTGAACATACTATGGAAACCAAACAAATACATTTTTATATAAACGAAATTGCGAACATCTATTTGTATACATATACATTTTCAAAGATCATTGGCATTTAGTTCATTAACATTTGGCCATTTACAGTATCATATATTTACATGGTCACTGGCTTATTTGGCACAGGGAGAGTAAAACCTAATATGTATACATATTTAACAAGATGGCTAAGATGGCTTTAGGTCGCTCAACTGAGGCATCATAAGGTATTTTTACAAGAAAGTCGAACGGCACTAAAACACTTATATAAGTATTAAGATCTAGAACTTGCAGTTTCAGGAGATTTTCGTGGTGTGGCCACCTTTTCCATAAGGGGCATACTTTGAACAAAACTGTTCGAGGTACACAATACAATGTTTACTCTGGGCCTTGCGGTTTCAGAGGAGCAAAGGTTTAAAGTCCACATAATTTTACAGAAACCATGTGACCCCTGGGTGCTTTATACCTCAGCGGCATTATTTGAACGATTTTTGTGGAGGACCAATATACAACAGTGCACGCAACATATGAAACCTCACAGCCTTGCGTTTCAATAGGAGAAGATTGTATAGCCTACTTTTCATATAAGTCTGTTGACGAAATGAGTCTTGCGGTTTAATAGAAGATTTTGTAGCCCACTTTTCTGTTGAAATAATATGACCCCCAGGGTATGGCCAATTTTACCCCAGTAGCATAACTTGAACATTATTTGTAATGGACCAATATAAGATATTACAAGATAATAGCAAAACCTCTGAGCCTTAAGATTTCAGGGAAGAAACTTTTAAAACTCATTTTGTCATTTAAGTCTACGTAAATCATGTGACCCCCGGGGAGTTGCCACTTTTCACAGAAGGGACATAATTTGAATATTTTTGTAGAGGACCTCTATACACTGTTACATATCAAATATGAACCATTCGGCTCTGCAATTTCAGGGCAGAAGAATTGTAAAGTCCCCTTGTAATATAAGTCTATGGAAACAATGTGACCCCCAGGACATGGCCAGGTGTGATCCCTGGGGCATACTTTGAAAGATACGTTTAGAGGATCAATATACAATGTTACCTTCCATATAAGAAACATCTATGACTTGCAGTTTCAGAGAAGATTTCTAAGTTCATTTTGCTATTTCAGCCAATATTAACCATGTTTTCCAGTCCTCAGAAGTATATTCCAACAAGACAGATCCCCGCTAAGTTTTCCCACCATTTAAATAAGTGTAACAAAGTCCTAAATAGCACAACTGCAAAAATATGCAAATAACGCGCTTTTAGCGAAGCGCTCTGCACATTGGAAAAGGACGTCCTCAGATTCCTGATTAAAAAGTGAGTCCTCACATGGGACCTTGAACAAGCATGTGTGTGGGGGGGGGGGGGGGGGGCGGGGGGGAGTGTGTGTGCACGCGCTTGGGTGCGCGTTATGTACAGTCGTGTGTATTTTTGTGTGTGATGAGATTTATGCCTTTGACTTGATGAATTTGTTTAGTCTTGCTTGTATATATCATGGTGGTGCAAGTTATAACCATAACTAGTATAAGACAACACCAATGTGTGTTAGTATTATCTCGGCTGAATTTAACTAATCAAGGACCAGTTTATTGCCACCATTCTACTGTTTATTCCTTATGGGTCGGCGTAGCCTTGCCACCAGAGGACACTTTCCGGGCGTAAGTTGCATTATTTGTAGCGGTTCCTTTGTTAGGGCATGGCATATCAAGCCACGTTTTGTATTTGTCAAACGTAACAAACTCGTTGCGCCCCTGTCCCCGATATCGAACAAACAATTGTCCTTCATAGGACCATGCTTTTTCCACAAGGAAGCAAGTACTTCGGCGTTGATCTTTGTAAGATCTTCGGTGATAAAAATGTTACTGCCTGTAAGTAGTTTGGACCTTGTCAGCACCTCAATTTTGGTTTGTTGCCTTAATAATTTTACTATCACCCGTCCATGTTTGTTGGGCACATATTTACCGGGGCGGTGTGCTACGTCAAATCCTTGCATATATGGAAAACTAGTATTCCACAGGGAGGGCCAGTTTGGACCACAGGGTTTTAACGAAATTGGCAGAGGACCACAATGCAGTGTTATAAACCAAATGTCAGACCTCTTTATATGGCCACTTTTTATCCAGGGGCATAATTTGCAAACACCCTGTAAAGGACCACTACATTATGGTAAATACCACAAATATAGGCTCTCAGCTTTATAGTTTGGGAGAAGATTTTTAAATTGTTCACTATATACATATACATATAAGAGAAACGACTAACCCCCAGGGCAGGGCCAATTTTGACCCCTTTGGGCATGATTTGAACATATTTAGCAGAGAACAAATATGTTTTTAAGTTATTTTGCTATAAAACTCTATATAAATCATGTGACCCCTTGTGCATATCCATATTGGTGATCCATATTTAAGATGAAATCAAACTTTGGCTGGGCTGACCAGGGTTGCCACACATAAAAGAATATAGTATTCTGAGAGATAAACACATGTCAAGTCTTTTAAAAGGTAATCTTAACACATTTAATAAATACTTGCCTTAATATATGACAAAGGTCAAAAATATAGGAATATATAGGAAAATATAGGAGAGTGGACGCCTTGCATAACTCAGGAACGTATGGATCACTGAGCATGAAAAAGGTGTCCTGCACATCTACACTTCATGGTGATGACAAATTTTAAGTTTAAATTCAATCGCTTTAGAATTGTAGAAGAAGTTCGCTCCACACACTTACAACATTTTAAGCGGACAAACTGTGGCCAAACCGACCGAACGACCAACCGACCGAACAACAGAGTGACTCCTATATACCCCCTGTCAAACTTCGTTTGCAAGGGTATAAAAATACTTACAGCCTAAAGCAGTACAAATACATGCTAATAGTATACACATGAACTACAGAAATTATACTAATTATCACTGTAATAAAATGATCTAGGTATCCAAAGGTAGAAATTCATTTAATAAATCAAAACAGTATTTCACAAAATTAAATTGACTTGATCTAAAGCATTTATTACACTGATATTTCTTGCATATTTGATACATGTTTATAATATGTATGGTAAATAACAATTAACAAAAATAACCATTAAAAAAAATGTCATAGATTCAAAAACAAATGAATGCATTATATACAAATAATTAAAATAGCACTCCTGAGTGTTTAGTAAACATGTATCAAATATGAGTAAACATGTATCAAATATGCAAGAAATATCAGTATAATAAATGGTTTAGATCAACTAAGTACAAAAACATATACATATATACAATTAAACATATTTCAGTCCTGATTCACAGGATATCACTTAAATACAAACAAAACAAAGTGATTAATAATCGAGCATTTATTAAAAATGCAAGTCTTGCATGAGAAGTGCGAATTAGTGTATAAGAAACAATTACGTTTTAGTGCATTCTATCTCCTAAAATTGCAATACAATTATTACAACCGACTGTGGAATATCAGGTTTCAAATGAAAGCGGGACCGGACATCAAATACAACACTTACCTTAATATTGGCCTCAAAAACAAACCTTCAGTGTCAGAATTTGCATGGAATCATGCATGACACACGAGTGAAAGGTGTTTTATATCTTAAGAACAAAGCTTACCTGGCAATGATCCCTTTGAATCCAATATGGAGACATCATAAACGTATTTCGAGAAGTATTTGTTAACGGTGTTTGTGTTCTGCCTACTCCAAAGTGTGTATCTCCTTTCTTTAACTCTACCTGAAAATATTGATAGTGTCAGTTTAAATAACTTAAACAACGGATAATTAGAAAACAAAGCATAAACCTAGCGCAAAAAGAGGACCAAAGCCCCTAAGGCGCTCACCTAAGACCAAAAGGAATTTAACTGTTCTGAGCTTGTAATGTTTCACTATAACCATATATGGAAATCTGCCACCCAATCCCAGCAGTTCTTTTTCAATGGAACGAAAAAATGTTTAAACTCGGCCCAGAAATCACAAGAACAAATGTTCTGTGCAAGTTTCATTATGATTGGGCGAAAATTGTGACTTCTAGAGTGATCAGTCGGTTTCACCATAGCAATTTAAGGAAAACTGCCCCGACCGCTGGCAGCTCTGTTTTTTCTTTAACGGATCCAAATTATTTTCAAACTCATTCTAGGTATTATTTACACAAAAGTTCTGAGCAAGTTTCAAGAAGATTGTACACAAAATTTGACTTTAAGAGTGTTTACAAGGTTTCACTACAGCCATATTAGGAAAACTGCCGCGCCCCCTGGCAGCCATGTTTTTAACGGATCCAACCATTTTCAAACTTGGCCGAGCCATTATTATAACAAATGTTCAGAGCAAGTTTTATGAAGAGTGTACATAACGTTTATTTAAAGAGTGTTCACAAATTGTCAAGAAAGCCATATAAAACGAAATCCCCGCCACCTGACGGCCATGTTTTATCAACAGACGGGAATCATTTAACGGACCGGAACCATTTTCGAACTCGGCCGAGATATCCTTAGAACAAATGTCCTGAGCAAGTTTCATAAGAACAAATTTTCCGAGCAAGTTTCATTACGATTGGGCAAAAAATGGGACTTTGAGAGTGTTCACAAGTTTTTTTCTTTAATTTGACATATTGCCCTAAATTTTAACCCCACGTGACCCAGTTTCGAAGTCGGCTGAGATATTATCAAGAATAATTTCTAGCCATAGTTTCATGAAGATTGGGCAAAACATTTGGCTTCTAGAGTGTTCATTAGGTAAATTGACGACGGACGACGAACGACGGACAAAAGGTGATCACACGTTGTGCTCAGGTGAGCAACAATGCACCAGTTTTAAACATTCATAAGACTTTTAAAGTATTTGTATTACTATTTAGCAAAGTTTATCACTTCCATGTATCGTTGTATTTGTAATGTATTATAAACTTAACCTATTAGTATTTAAATATTACCAACTATAGTCTTATAAATTTTAATATAACGTCAATACAATGCATGTGTAAATACGTTTATATAATTAAAAAACAAAAAAATCATTAAAACAAGAGGGCCAAAGGCCCAAAGGCGCTTACCTGAGACCACAATAAACTAAACTGTTATGAGCAGGTAGTGTTCACAAGTTTTAACAGGATACTTATAAGGAAAACTGCCCCAACACCTGACAGCCATATTTTTGATCATTTTCCAACTCAGCCCAGAGTTGGAGAAAGTTTCACGATCAATGGCTTAAAGATGTGACTTCTAGGGTGTTCAAACGGTTTTACTATAGCCATATAAGGATAACGGCCCCGTCTCATGGCGGCCATGATTTTAAATCGGCAGTTGCCAACTCCCACTTGTAACAGAAATCATTAGAACACATGTTCAGATAAGTTTCATGATGATTTCGAAAACAATAGTTACTTCAAGAGTTTTCTCAAGTTGTTTTTTAGTTTTACTAATTTTTAACGCCACGTAACCCAGTTTCCAACTCGGCCGTTATATCATTTGGAACAATGTTTTCACAAAGTTTAATGAAGATTGTGCAACAAAAGTGGCCCAAACAATGTTCACAATCTTTTTATTTATTTGAACCTCGTGACATAGTTTCTGACCCCACGCGATCCAGTTTCCAACTTAGAAGAGGTATCATTGGGACAAATGTTCTGATCAAGTTTAATGGATATTGGGCAATAAACGTAGCCTCTAGTAAATTCACAAGCTTTTTTCTATAATTTGACCTAGTGACCTAGTGTGTGACCCCATATGATTCAGTTTCAAACTCGGCCGAGATATCAACAGGGCAAATATTCTGACCAAGTTGTACGAAGATTAATTATTAAATGTGGCATCTAGAGTGTTCCGAAGCTTTTTCCTTTAATTGAATAGTGACCTAGTTTGTGACCCCACGTGACCCAGTTTCAAACTCGGCTGAGATATCAATTGGACTAAATTTCATGAAGATTAGACAATAAATGTGGCCTGTAGTGTTCAAAAGTTGTGTCTATAATTTGACCTAATGACCAATGTTTTGACCACAAGTAACCCATTTTCTAACACAGCTCAGATATGATTGGGTAAATGTTCTGACCAAGATTCATGAAGATTTCGCAATAAATGTGGCCTCTAAAGCGCTCAAAAACTATTTTTAATTTGACCTAGTGACCTCGTTTTTAAACCCACGTGACCCAGTTTTGAAAACGTCTGAGATTTCATTCAAGCAAATGTTCTGACGAAGTGTGATGAAGTTTTGGCTATAATTGTGGCCTCTAGAGTGCTCCGAAGATTTTATGCGAATACGGGATATACATGGGAAATATATTTGTAGAGGGAAGAGTAGGAAGTCAATATATCCCTGCGAAAGAAAGTATGTGCAAATAATGACACACGGATATTGCCTTAAAATACTCAGAATGAGATCCGGTCCCTATGAAGTAAATTTCTGCTAAGTTATATGAAATCTAAATCAAGTACAAGGATACTATTTTAATTTTACCCTTCTTTGTTACCATGCCCTACCAAGCCTACAGAGCTGTTTATATTTGCATAGGGAATGCACACAACTTTTTTTTCTCTCTGATGGACAGCTTCATAATACGAACCTGCTTGTTGCGCCATGTAATTATCATGACTTGTGCTACCACTATCATCATCTGTTCCAAGATTGCTGGTCACGTCTTTCCTTGGCGAAACTGATTCAGTGTCGCTGAGCCATTCATCATTCTAGACATTAGAAAGGGAGCAAAACTTTATAAATCAAAGCACGAGCAATATAATCAGCAAGGAATGCGCGTGGTTTTGTAACGAACCTATGCCGCACTGATAATTGCGTCTTACAGCTCAACATTTTACTACTTGTAGTTTCAACTTTATTTGTACTCGTCGCGCTTTCAAAGTTCGCATACACTAAAACATAACGTTTCGAACATGGTAACACATATCCTTAGAGTACATTTGCATACGTTTACAAGATTCAACTCGAGCTGGGTAATATATTATCAATGTACGCAAACTTTGAATGAATCATCGTATAACTGAAAGAATGCATACCGATTCGCGTATAAATCAATGGGCGAAATTGCCGAGATCAACCAAACCCCATTTTCCGTCTGACATATCGCATCGTGATTCCCAGATATAGTAATATGGTATAATTAGTAGTTATGGTGCTAAACATTTGTAGTTTTACACATATGCAACTGTATGCAATGGAGGATAGCTCACGCTATCATTATTTGTGAATTCACAACTTAGAACATATATTATGATATGTGAGTTGTAATGTAATACAAACATTACCTTTTCGATTGTCCTATTTTCCTTGATCGTTCGCAATCTTGTATAATTAGTAGTTAAAAGCATTTTTTCTGAAACATATATTATATATACATATTAGAATATTATATAATAACCCTGTTATTGAATCGTTTAACATATTTTGTTAGCAAAATAACATTACTCTTCACATTCCTTATATATTGTATAACGATGATATTCATTATACAGTTAACATATTTGTATTTTGATCTTACCAGCAATAATCTTATTATTGTGTATATACCGTCAGTGTATGTATATACATTTGATATAATAAAAACAACACAAAATAATTAAAACAAGGGGGCCAAAGGCCCTGAGGCGCTCACATGAGACCTTAATGAAAAAAACCTGTATTTAGCCGGTACAGTTCACAAGGTTCAACAATAGACTTGGAAAACTGCCCCAACACCTGGCAGCCAGGTATTGGAACAAACCACAATTATTTTCCAACTCAGCCCTGACATCATAACAACACAATTTTTAAATGTGTGTGTGTGTTCTGAGCAAATTTCACGGTCAGTAGGTCAAAGATGTGACTTCTAGAGTGTTCAAAATGTTTTACTATAGCCATATAAGGACAACTGCCCCGCATAATGGCGGCCATGATTTTCAATCGGCATATGCCATATCTCAGTCGTAAGAGAAAGCATTAGAACAAATGTTCAGAGCAATTTTCACGATGATTGCGCAAACAATAGTGACAGAGTTATCACAAGCTATTTTCCTTTAGTTTTACCTAGTGACCTAGTTTAAAACCCCACGTGACCCAGTTTACAACTCGACCGTTATATCTTTGGGACAAATATTTTCACTAAATTTTATGAAGATTGTGCAACACATGTGACATAAAATGTTTACGCGTTTTTTATTTATTTGAACCTGGTGACCTAGTTTTTGATCAACGTGACCAAGTTTCCTTTCGGGAAGAGTTATCATTGGGACAAATGTTCTGACCAAGTTTCATGAAGATTGGGCAATTTATGTAGCCTCTAGAAAGTTCACAAGCTTTTGTTTTATTTTACCTTGTGCCCTAGCTTTTGACCTGACGTGACTCAGTTTCAAACTCAACCGAGATATCATTACGAACAATATTCGGACCAAGTTTCACGAAGATTGATTATAAAATGTGGCATCTAGAAAGTTCAAAAGCTTTTTCCTTTAATTGAATTAGTGACCTAGTTTATGACCCCACCTGACCAAGTTTCATACTCGGCCGAGATATCATTAGGACCACGTTTCATAAAGATTTGGCAATACTTATGGCCGGTAGAGAGTTCAATTTTTTTCTTTAATTTGACCTTATGAGCTCTGTTTTAACCCCAAATAACCCAGATTCGAACACGGCTGAGATATGATTGAGGTAAATGTTCTGTACAAGATTCATTTACATTGCGCAAAAAAATGTGAACCCTAAAATTCTCACACACGTTTTTAAATTTGACCTAGTGACAAAGTTTTTGACCCCACGTGACCCAGTTTTGGAAACGTCTAAGATATCCCTCGGACAAATGTTCTGGCAAAGCTTGATGAAGATTGGGCTATACTTGTGGCCTCTAAAGTGTTCACATCATTTTCTTTAATTGGACCTTATGACCTAGTTTTTGACCCCACGTGACTCAGTTTTGATCTTGGCCGAGATATTATGAGACAAAGTTTCACGAAGTTCGGGCAATAAATGTGGTGTTACAGTGTTCACTAGCTTTTCTCTTTATTTTGACCTAGTGACCTACTTTTTTCCCTCACATGACCCAGTTTCAATCTCGACCGAGATTTTGGGACAAAAGTTTTGACCAGGTTTCATGAAGAATGCAATAAATGCGGCTTCTAGAGTATTCAGAAAGCAAATGTTGACGACCCACGTCGCACGACGCACGACGAACGAAACACAATAGGCTATCACTAAAGCTCACCATGAGCACGTTGTGCTCAGGTGAGCTCAAAATAATAAATACAAAGTTTATGTCCAAAGCTTTTATACGCATACGGGATATCAATTGGAAATACATGTGTACAGGGAGGAGTAGAAAGTCAATCTATCCCTGCGAAAGGAAATATGTGCTAAAATAATGCATATTGTGTAGAAGGAGAGTAGAGAGCCAATATATCTGCGAAAGGACATGTGTGCAAATAATTACAATTGTCTTAAAATACTCAAACAACTGAAAGTGTGTATCAATCAACCGGTCCCAGGAAGTATATTTCAGCAAAGTTATATGAAAATTTAAAAAAAGCACACCGATACTATTATAAGGTTAATAAATGTCTTTTGGGGATTTTACCCTTCATTGCGACCATGCCCTACAGAATCTAAAGAGCTGCTCATATTCGCATAGGGAATGCACAAACATGTTGTAACTGATTTATTCGTTAGATTAATGCACTTTAATTGCGCATTATTACAGATGAACCGTTCTATAAAATGTTTTACTTTTCATAACATTTACACATTAAGTAACGCTTTGATTTCGTAATTGTATGAACATAATGTGAAATGTTTTGGTAAACTTACATTTAACCAAATATAAAACGAATTTTAGAATAAGGCCGTTTTTAAGCCTAACCCTAACCCTAACCCAAATTGTTCAACGGAAAAGGTGACAAACATGTGAGATGGATGTTTGGCAAAATTAATTAAATCGCCAATCTTACAATCTAAAAGTGTATACTAGAACAGTTTTCGGGAAATAAACATCATTTATTAAATAAAAGAGGAGTATAGCTTTGCACTTCGGGCTTTGAAAAGAAAGTTTTGACATCAGATCCGTAAAACAATTTTAACCTTTTTATATTGGTCATAAAGTGGAGAATGCGATTTGTAAAATGTGCATATGCTCATCCAAAATCAGATGACCTTTGAGGTGGGTATGCTGTTTTGAGACATTTTGAGGTTGAGATTTAAAGTTGCTTTGCATTGAGATTAATGCTTGCTAAAATTTTGAAGGCAAGTTGCTTGAAACTAAAATTTAAGATTGGATTAAGAATTTGATTGAGTGTATTTGAAACTGAGAATAATATTGTTAACATTTGATACTGTTTTGAGTGAAGATATTGTATGCAGATGGCAATTGTCGGGTGAAGCAAATCGTGGTTCAGCCTAATAGCTCACATAACCTAAACTTGTGGTTATATTCTAAATTTAAATACCACTTCAATATGGTATTTAACATCATTTCTTGGTCCTCTTCAAAGATTCTTTAGTTATTCCCCTGTTATCTAACCGTTTATCAGACGGCGCTCCAGGTGTCCCTTAGTTAATGTCGATCTTTAGGCAAAATAACCTTTTTCTACAAGACCCAGTGGTTTCCTATTTGGTTTGGAACATCACATAGCGGATATCTATAAAAATTCAAATAATATCCATGGGGTCAATTCTGACCTTTCCCAGGTTCACCTGGTTTATATATCAATAGAGAAAAGTCAAAAACAACAAAGTTTCAAATGAGCGTTTTAGGGGGTGGGGGTCCTTGCTTTCTTATTTCTTTGAATTCTTGTAAAAAATATAAACTTATATGAAAACAATTGGAAAGCCTTTGCTTGAAATGTTCAATATTCAGTATTAAGGTGAAATAGAAATACGTTTAATGTGCAATTTTCAATACGCAGCATTAAGGCGAAATATAAATATATTATTTCGGCATTAGGGAGAATTGCATGTTTTAACAAATACATGGGAGAAAAAATGACACAAATTGTAACTTGTATATGTTCATTTATAATTGATGCACAAAAATATAATGCTTTGTTTTGAATAACATGTTTCATTGAATGAGTGTACAGCACCAAACACAACGCTACAAACTGAATGCATAGGCGGCGAATAATTATATGATACTTTTCCGGTATTTA
>JAPFQT010000839.1:20000-22500 GCA_027627225.1 Congeria kusceri | reverse complement strand
TAACCCAAACCCGCTAACCCTAACCCTAACCCTAACCCGCTAACCCTAACCCTAACCCGCTAACCCTAACACTAACCCTAACCCTAACCCGCTAACACTAACCCTAGCACTAACCCTAACCCTAACCATAACCCGCTAACGAAAACCCTGACCCTAACCCTAACCCCCTAACCCTAACCCTAACCCAAACACGCTAACCCTAACCCTAACCCTAACCCGCTAACCCTAACCCTAACCCTAACCCTAATTCTCTAACCCTAACCCTAACCCTAACCCGCTAACCCTAATCCTAACCCTAACCCGCAAACAGTAACCCGCTAACCCTAACCCTAACACTAACCCGCTGACTCTAACCCTAACCATAACCCTAACCCTAACCAGACGGGCCTGATTGCGCGGCCGGGGGGTGTCAGTGCCGCTGAAGAGATAATCGTTCCTATATATAAGGGACAGTATGCGAGCGAGGCGGTCTCGCGGGGACAGTCCCGAAGGCTCGCAGGCAGGCAGCCGGCCGTCGCCTAGGGGAGCTCGGTGGACAGCGACGGCCAGGCCTGCCTAGCGGGGCGCTCGGCGACAGTAGGCAGGCAGCCGCGCGACGTCTCGGGGAGCTCGCTGGGTAGGCATTTCGTTACCTTAAGAGAGTCATAGTTACTCCCGCCGTTCACCCGCGGAGGCGTACAGGCTGGCAGCTCGGTGCGTAAGCGCGGGCCAGGCCTGCCTATCGGGGAGCTCGACGAGAGGCCTACACATACGGGACAGTAGGCGAGCGAGGCGGTCTCGCGGGGACAGACCCGAAGGCTCGCAGGCAGGCAGCCGGCCGTCGTCTAGGGGAGCTCGGTGGACAGCGCCGGCCAGGCCTGCCTAGCGGGGCGCTCGGCGACAGTAGGCAGGCAGCCGCGCGTCGTCTCGGGGAGCTCGCTGGGTAGGCATTTCGTTACCTTAAGAGAGTCATAGTTACTCCCGCCGTTCACCCGCGGAGGCGTACAGGCTGGCAGCTCGGTGCGTAAGCGCGGGCCAGGCCTGCCTATCGGGGAGCTCGACGAGAGGCCTACACATACGGGACAGTAGGCGAGCGAGGCGGTCTCGCGGGGACAGACCCGAAGGCTCGCAGGCAGGCAGCCGGCCGTCGTCTAGGGGAGCTCGGTGGACAGCGACGGCCAGGCCTGCCTAGCGGGGCGCTCGGCGACAGTAGGCAGGCAGCCGCGCGTCGTCTCGGGGAGCTCGCTGGGTAGGCATTTCGTTACCTTAAGAGAGTCATAGTTACTCCCGCCGTTCACCCGCGGAGGCGTACAGGCTGGCAGCTCGGTGCGTACGCGCGGGCCAGGCCTGCCTATCGGGGAGCTCGACGAGAGGCCTACACATACGGGACAGTAGGCGAGCGAGGCGGTCTCGCGGGGACAGACCCGAAGGCTCGCAGGCAGGCAGCCGGCCGTCGTCTAGGGGAGCTCGGTGGACAGCGCCGGCCAGGCCTGCCTAGCGGGGCGCTCGGCGACTGTAGGCAGGCAGCCGCGCGTCGTCTCGGGGAGCTCGCTGGGTAGGCATTTCGTTACCTTAAGAGAGTCATAGTTACTCCCGCCGTTCAACCGCGGAGGCGTGCAGGCTGGCAGCTCGGTGCGTAAGCGCGGGGCCAGGCCTGCCTATCGGGGAGCTCGACGAGAGGCCTACACATACGGGACAGTAGGCGAGCGAGGCGGTCTCGCCGGGACAGACCCGAAGGCTCGCAGGCAGGCAGCCGGCCGGAGAGCGCGGCTGGCAGCCGGGGCTGATAGAATGGCGGGGGTGTCAGTGCCGCTGAAGAGATAATCGTTCCTATATATAAGGGACAGAATGCGAGCGAGGCGGTCTCGCGGGGACGGTCCCGAAGGCTCGCAGGCAGGCAGCCGGCCGTCGTCTAGGGGAGCTCGGTGGATAGCGCGGGCGAGGCCTGCCTAGCGGGGAGCTCGGCGAGGCGTTCTCGCGGGGACAGTCCCGGAGACTTGCAGGCAGTCGGCCGGCGGTCGTCTAGCGGAGCTCGGTGGATAGCCGAGGTCCAGGCCAGGCCAGGCGGGGAGCTCGGCGGCAGGGCCCGAGAGCTGGCTGGGCAGGCTGCCGCGCGTCGTCTCGGGTGCTCGCTGCGTACGCGCGGGCCCGTTCTTGGGGAGCTCGGTGGATAGCGCGGAACAGGCCTGCCTGTCGGGGAGCTCGGCGACAGGGCCCGAATGCGGGCTGGCAGCCGGGCGTCGTCTCGGCGAGCTGGGTGGACAGCGCGGCCGAGGCCTGCCTCTCGGGGAGCTCGTCCGGGGCGATTTTCGGCCGTGGCCGCGGCCGCGGTGCGCTGTCCTCGCTTTTGAGCTCGGAGCCGAACACGATGGTCGGGTACAATTATATTCCACCGGTCCCGCTGGAGACGAGAGCATTCCTATATATATGGGAGAGAAAAATTTCTGCGACATGCCTACTCTCTCGGGCTCGGTACCAGTGTCGCAGGGTGTTCTTCGGCGGGGACACCGCGGCGGTCTTG
>JAPFQT010000838.1:35000-37500 GCA_027627225.1 Congeria kusceri | reverse complement strand
TCCGCGCTATCCACCGAGCTCCCCAAGAACGGGCCCGCGCGTACGCAGCGAGCACCCGAGACGACGCGCGGCAGCCTGCCCAGCCAGCTCTCGGGCCCTGCCGCCGAGCTCCCCGCCTGGCCTGGCCTGGACCTCGGCTATCCACCGAGCTCCGCTAGACGACCGCCGGCCGACTGCCTGCAAGTCTCCGGGACTGTCCCCGCGAGAACGCCTCGCCGAGCTCCCCGCTAGGCAGGCCTCGCCCGCGCTATCCACCGAGCTCCCCTAGACGACGGCGGCTGCCTGCCTGCGAGCCTTCGGGACCGTCCCCGCGAGACCGCCTCGCTCGCATTCTGTCCCTTATATATAGGAACGATTATCTCTTCAGCGGCACTGACACCCCCGCCATTCTATCAGCCCCGGCTGCCAGCCGCGCTCTCCGGCCGGCTGCCTGCCTGCGAGCCTTCGGGTCTGTCCCGGCGAGACCGCCTCGCTCGCCTACTGTCCCGTATGTGTAGGCCTCTCGTCGAGCTCCCCGATAGGCAGGCCTGGCCCCGCGCTTACGCACCGAGCTGCCAGCCTGCACGCCTCCGCGGTTGAACGGCGGGAGTAACTATGACTCTCTTAAGGTAACGAAATGCCTACCCAGCGAGCTCCCCGAGACGACGCGCGGCTGCCTGCCTACAGTCGCCCGAGCGCCCCGCTAGGCAGGCCTGGCCGGCGCTGTCCACCGAGCTCCCCTAGACGACGGCCGGCTGCCTGCCTGCGAGCCTTCGGGTCTGTCCCCGCGAGACCGCCTCGCTCGCCTACTGTCCCGTATGTGTAGGCCTCTCGTCGAGCTCCCCGATAGGCAGGCCTGGCCCGCGCGTACGCACCGAGCTGCCAGCCTGTACGCCTCCGCGGGTGAACGGCGGGAGTAACTATGACTCTCTTAAGGTAACGAAATGCCTACCCAGCGAGCTCCCCGAGACGACGCGCGGCTGCCTGCCTACTGTCGCCGAGCGCCCCGCTAGGCAGGCCTGGCCGTCGCTGTCCACCGAGCTCCCCTAGACGACGGCCGGCTGCCTGCCTGCGAGCCTTCGGGTCTGTCCCCGCGAGACCGCCTCGCTCGCCTACTGTCCCGTATGTGTAGGCCTCTCGTCGAGCTCCCCGATAGGCAGGCCTGGCCCGCGCTTACGCACCGAGCTGCCAGCCTGTACGCCTCCGCGGGGTGAACGGCGGGAGTAACTATGACTCTCTTAAGGTAACGAAATGCCTACCCAGCGAGCTCCCCGAGACGACGCGCGGCTGCCTGCCTACTGTCGCCGAGCGCCCCGCTAGGCAGGCCTGGCCGGCGCTGTCCACCGAGCTCCCCTAGACGACGGCCGGCTGCCTGCCTGCGAGCCTTCGGGTCTGTCCCCGCGAGACCGCCTCGCTCGCCTACTGTCCCGTATGTGTAGGCCTCTCGTCGAGCTCCCCGATAGGCAGGCCTGGCCCGCGCTTACGCACCGAGCTGCCAGCCTGTACGCCTCCGCGGGTGAACGGCGGGAGTAACTATGACTCTCTTAAGGTAACGAAATGCCTACCCAGCGAGCTCCCCGAGACGTCGCGCGGCTGCCTGCCCTACTGTCGCCGAGCGCCCCGCTAGGCAGGCCTGGCCGTCGCTGTCCACCGAGCTCCCCTAGGCGACGGCCGGCTGCCTGCCTGCGAGCCTTCGGGACTGTCCCCGCGAGACCGCCTCGCTCGCATACTGTCCCTTATATATAGGAACGATTATCTCTTCAGCGGCACTGACACCCCCCGGCCGCGCAATCAGGCCCGTCTGGTTAGGGTTAGGGTTATGGTTAGGGTTAGAGTCAGCGGGTTAGTGTTAGGGTTAGGGTTAGCGGGTTACTGTTTGCGGGTTAGGGTTAGGATTAGGGTTAGCGGGTTAGGGTTAGGGTTAGGGTTAGAGAATTAGGGTTAGGGTTAGGGTTAGGGTTAGCGGGTTAGGGTTAGGGTTAGGGTTAGCGTGTTTGGGTTAGGGTTAGGGTTAGGGGGTTAGGGTTAGGGTCAGGGTTTTCGTTAGCGGGTTATGGTTAGGGTTAGGGTTAGTGCTAGGGTTAGTGTTAGCGGGGTTAGGGTTAGGGTTAGTGTTAGGGTTAGCGGGTTAGGGTTAGGGTTAGCGGGTTAGGGTTAGGGTTAGGGTTAGCGGGTTTGGGTTAGGGTTAGAGTGTTAGAGATAGGGTTAGGGTTAGAGGGTTAGGGTTTGGGTTAGGGTTAGAGGGTTAGGGTTAGGGTTAGGGTTAGCGGGTTAGGGTTAGGGTTAGGGTTAGTGTGTTAGGGTTAGGGTTAGGGTTAGAGTGTTTGAGATAGGGTTAGTGTTAGAGGGTTAGGGTTTGGGTTAGGGTTAGAGGGTTAGGGTTAGTGTTAGGGTTAGCGGGTTAGGGTTAGGGTTAGGGTTAGGGCTAGGTGTTAGGGTTAGGGTTAGGCTTAAGGCTTAGGGTTAGGGTTAGGGGTTAGGGTAATGGTCAGGGTTAGGGCGTTACGGTAGTAGTAGTAG
>JAPFQT010000838.1:25000-27500 GCA_027627225.1 Congeria kusceri | reverse complement strand
AGCATATGACTACTGGCAGGATCAACCAGATAGCTATTCGTTCCGCTAGTCGAACGGCCGCGGCTGCGGCCCCGAAGGGCTACTGCCTTGGCCGGGCTCGACGGCGGCGGGACCGCTGCCTCGGCTGCGGAGCACCCAGCCTGCGCTGCTGCTGACGGAGCGATTCACCCGCCGCGGGGTTGGCCGCTCCGTTCGGTGCTCGCTGCTGCCTTCCGCAGTCCCCCTGGACGTTTGCGGGCGTTCGCCTCGCCCGTCCGTACGTATTGCGTGGGTGCACAATACCGCGGCCGCCGCGCCCGTTCCGCTGGTGAAACGCGCGGCCGGCCCGCATTCCGGAGGCGCCAGCGCTGCTGCTCCGAGCTCGCAGCGCCTCCGTTCGTTCGTTCGACTGGTCGCCGCCCGGCATCGGTTGAAAGACCGCGCCGAGCTGGCAGGACACGTCGGGCTCTCCGTATCGCAGAGGCACGGAAGCCGTGTCCGACTGACTGTTTCTCGGGACCGCTGGGCATAACGCGCCCCGTTCGTGCCGCCGAGGGCAAGCGTGTGGCTACTACCCCATTGCCGGGTGTGCGTGCGGCCGGGACCACTGCGAGCCGCTGCGGCGACCGAGCCTATTGCCTTTGCCAAGGTCTCGGTGCTCGCTGTATATACCCGTGGCGTATATTCGTGCGAGCTTCGGCGGCCGCGAAGGCCGCCCTGATGTCCCCGCCGAAAGACACCAGCCAGCGAGACACTAGGGTCGCCCGGGGGAAAGCGCGGGCATGTCTACGCTGGATACGTTCTCTCCCGCAGATCGTCCGTCAATCCCTTTCGGTTTCGGCGGCCCAAGACCGCCGCGGTGTCCCCGCCGAAGAACACCCTGCGACACTGGTACCGAGCCCGAGAGAGTAGGCATGTCGCAGAAATTTTTCTCTCCCATATATATAGGAATGCTCTCGTCTCCAGCGGGACCGGTGGAATATAATTGTACCCGACCATCGTGTTCGGCTCCGAGCTCAAAAGCGAGGACAGCGCACCGCGGCCGCGGCCACGGCCGAAAATCGCCCCGGACGAGCTCCCCGAGAGGCAGGCCTCGGCCGCGCTGTCCACCCAGCTCGCCGAGACGACGCCCGGCTGCCAGCCCGCATTCGGGCCCTGTCGCCGAGCTCCCCGACAGGCAGGCCTGTTCCGCGCTATCCACCGAGCTCCCCAAGAACGGGCCCGCGCGTACGCAGCGAGCACCCGAGACGACGCGCGGCAGCCTGCCCAGCCAGCTCTCGGGCCCTGCCGCCGAGCTCCCCGCCTGGCCTGGCCTGGACCTCGGCTATCCACCGAGCTCCGCTAGACGACCGCCGGCCGACTGCCTGCAAGTCTCCGGGACTGTCCCCGCGAGAACGCCTCGCCGAGCTCCCCGCTAGGCAGGCCTCGCCCGCGCTATCCACCGAGCTCCCCTAGACGACGGCCGGCTGCCTGCCTGCGAGCCTTCGGGACCGTCCCCGCGAGACCGCCTCGCTCGCATTCTGTCCCTTATATATAGGAACGATTATCTCTTCAGCGGCACTGACACCCCCGCCATTCTATCAGCCCCGGCTGCCAGCCGCGCTCTCCGGCCGGCTGCCTGCCTGCGAGCCTTCGGGTCTGTCCCGGCGAGACCGCCTCGCTCGCCTACTGTCCCGTATGTGTAGGCCTCTCGTCGAGCTCCCCGATAGGCAGGCCTGGCCCCGCGCTTACGCACCGAGCTGCCAGCCTGCACGCCTCCGCGGTTGAACGGCGGGAGTAACTATGACTCTCTTAAGGTAACGAAATGCCTACCCAGCGAGCTCCCCGAGACGACGCGCGGCTGCCTGCCTACAGTCGCCGAGCGCCCCGCTAGGCAGGCCTGGCCGGCGCTGTCCACCGAGCTCCCCTAGACGACGGCCGGCTGCCTGCCTGCGAGCCTTCGGGTCTGTCCCCGCGAGACCGCCTCGCTCGCCTACTGTCCCGTATGTGTAGGCCTCTCGTCGAGCTCCCCGATAGGCAGGCCTGGCCCGCGCGTACGCACCGAGCTGCCAGCCTGTACGCCTCCGCGGGTGAACGGCGGGAGTAACTATGACTCTCTTAAGGTAACGAAATGCCTACCCAGCGAGCTCCCCGAGACGACGCGCGGCTGCCTGCCTACTGTCGCCGAGCGCCCCGCTAGGCAGGCCTGGCCGTCGCTGTCCACCGAGCTCCCCTAGACGACGGCCGGCTGCCTGCCTGCGAGCCTTCGGGTCTGTCCCCGCGAGACCGCCTCGCTCGCCTACTGTCCCGTATGTGTAGGCCTCTCGTCGAGCTCCCCGATAGGCAGGCCTGGCCCGCGCTTACGCACCGAGCTGCCAGCCTGTACGCCTCCGCGGGTGAACGGCGGGAGTAACTATGACTCTCTTAAGGTAACGAAATGCCTACCCAGCGAGCTCCCCGAGACGACGCGCGGCTGCCTGCCTACTGTCGCCGAGCGCCCCGCTAGGCAGGCCTGGCCGGCGCTGTCCACCGAGCTCCCCTA
>JAPFQT010000838.1:12500-15000 GCA_027627225.1 Congeria kusceri | reverse complement strand
CTGCCTGCAAGTCTCCGGGACTGTCCCCGCGAGAACGCCTCGCCGAGCTCCCCGCTAGGCAGGCCTCGCCCGCGCTATCCACCGAGCTCCCCTAGACGACGGCCGGCTGCCTGCCTGCGAGCCTTCGGGACCGTCCCCGCGAGACCGCCTCGCTCGCATTCTGTCCCTTATATATAGGAACGATTATCTCTTCAGCGGCACTGACACCCCCGCCATTCTATCAGCCCCGGCTGCCAGCCGCGCTCTCCGGCCGGCTGCCTGCCTGCGAGCCTTCGGGTCTGTCCCGGCGAGACCGCCTCGCTCGCCTACTGTCCCGTATGTGTAGGCCTCTCGTCGAGCTCCCCGATAGGCAGGCCTGGCCCCGCGCTTACGCACCGAGCTGCCAGCCTGCACGCCTCCGCGGTTGAACGGCGGGAGTAACTATGACTCTCTTAAGGTAACGAAATGCCTACCCAGCGAGCTCCCCGAGACGACGCGCGGCTGCCTGCCTACAGTCGCCGAGCGCCCCGCTAGGCAGGCCTGGCCGGCGCTGTCCACCGAGCTCCCCTAGACGACGGCCGGCTGCCTGCCTGCGAGCCTTCGGGTCTGTCCCCGCGAGACCGCCTCGCTCGCCTACTGTCCCGTATGTGTAGGCCTCTCGTCGAGCTCCCCGATAGGCAGGCCTGGCCCGCGCGTACGCACCGAGCTGCCAGCCTGCACGCCTCCGCGGTTGAACGGCGGGAGTAACTATGACTCTCTTAAGGTAACGAAATGCCTACCCAGCGAGCTCCCCGAGGCGACGCGCGGCTGCCTGCCTACTGTCGCCGAGCGCCCCGCTAGGCAGGCCTGGCCGGCGCTGTCCACCGAGCTCCCCTAGACGACGGCCGGCTGCCTGCCTGCGAGCCTTCGGGACTGTCCCCGCGAGACCGCCTCGCTCGCCTACTGTCCCGTATGTGTAGGCCTCTCGTCGAGCTCCCCGATAGGCAGGCCTGGCCCGCGCGTACGCACCGAGCTGCCAGCCTGTACGCCTCCGCGGTTGAACGGCGGGAGTAACAATGACTCTCTTAAGGTAACGAAATGCCTACCCAGCGAGCTCCCCGAGACGACGCGCGGCTGCCTGCCTACTGTCGCCGAGCGCCCCGCTAGGCAGGCCTGGCCGGCGCTGTCCACCGAGCTCCACTAGACGACGGCCGGCTGCCTGCCTGCGAGCCTTCGGGTCTGTCCCCGCGAGACCGCCTCGCTCGCCTACTGTCCCGTATGTGTAGGCCTCTCGTCGAGCTCCCCGATAGGCAGGCCTGGCCCGCGCTTACGCACCGAGCTGCCAGCCTGTACGCCTCCGCGGGTGAACGGCGGGAGTAACTATGACTCTCTTAAGGTAACGAAATGCCTACCCAGCGAGCTCCCCGAGACGTCGCGCGGCTGCCTGCCTACTGTCGCCGAGCGCCCCGCTAGGCAGGCCTGGCCGGCGCTGTCCACCGAGCTCCCCCTAGACGACGGCCGGCTGCCTGCCTGCGAGCCTTCGGGTCTGTCCCCGCGAGACCGCCTCGCTCGCCTACTGTCCCGTATGTGTAGGCCTCTCGTCGAGCTCCCCGATAGGCAGGCCTGGCCCCGCGCTTACGCACCGAGCTGCCAGCCTGCACGCCTCCGCGGTTGAACGGCGGGAGTAACTATGACTCTCTTAAGGTAACGAAATGCCTACCCAGCGAGCTCCCCGAGACGACGCGCGGCTGCCTGCCTACAGTCGCCGAGCGCCCCGCTAGGCAGGCCTGGCCGGCGCTGTCCACCGAGCTCCCCTAGACGACGGCCGGCTGCCTGCCTGCGAGCCTTCGGGTCTGACCCCGCGAGACCGCCTCGCTCGCCTACTGTCCCGTATGTGTAGGCCTCTCGTCGAGCTCCCCGATAGGCAGGCCTGGCCCGCGCGTACGCACCGAGCTGCCAGCCTGCACGCCTCCGCGGTTGAACGGCGGGAGTAACTATGACTCTCTTAAGGTAACGAAATGCCTACCCAGCGAGCTCCCCGAGACGACGCGCGGCTGCCTGCCTACTGTCGCCGAGCGCCCCGCTAGGCAGGCCTGGCCGGCGCTGTCCACCGAGCTCCCCTAGGCGACGGCCGGCTGCCTGCCTGCGAGCCTTCGGGACTGTCCCCGCGAGACCGCCTCGCTCGCATACTGTCCCTTATATATAGGAACGATTATCTCTTCAGCGGCACTGACACCCCACGGCCGCGCAATCAGGCCCGTCTGGTTAGGGTTAGGGTTATGGTTAGGGTTAGAGTCAGCGGGTTAGTGTTAGGGTTAGGGTTAGCGGGTTACTGTTTGCGGGTTAGGGTTAGGATTAGGGTTAGCGGGTTAGGGTTAGGGTTAGGGTTAGAGAATTAGGGTTAGGGTTAGGGTTAGGGTTAGCGGGTTAGGGTTAGGGTTAGGGTTAGCGTGTTTGGGTTAGGGTTAGGGTTAGGGGGTTAGGGTTAGGGTCAGGGTTTTCGTTAGCGGGTTATGGTTAGGGTTAGGGTTAGTGCTAGGGT
>JAPFQT010000838.1:0-2500 GCA_027627225.1 Congeria kusceri | reverse complement strand
GGCGCTGTCCACCGAGCTCCCCTAGACGACGGCCGGCTGCCTGCCTGCGAGCCTTCGGGTCTGTCCCCGCGAGACCGCCTCGCTCGCCTACTGTCCCGTATGTGTAGGCCTCTCGTCGAGCTCCCCGATAGGCAGGCCTGGCCCGCGCGTACGCACCGAGCTGCCAGCCTGCACGCCTCCGCGGTTGAACGGCGGGAGTAACTATGACTCTCTTAAGGTAACGAAATGCCTACCCAGCGAGCTCCCCGAGGCGACGCGCGGCTGCCTGCCTACTGTCGCCGAGCGCCCCGCTAGGCAGGCCTGGCCGGCGCTGTCCACCGAGCTCCCCTAGACGACGGCCGGCTGCCTGCCTGCGAGCCTTCGGGACTGTCCCCGCGAGACCGCCTCGCTCGCCTACTGTCCCGTATGTGTAGGCCTCTCGTCGAGCTCCCCGATAGGCAGGCCTGGCCCGCGCGTACGCACCGAGCTGCCAGCCTGTACGCCTCCGCGGTTGAACGGCGGGAGTAACAATGACTCTCTTAAGGTAACGAAATGCCTACCCAGCGAGCTCCCCGAGACGACGCGCGGCTGCCTGCCTACTGTCGCCGAGCGCCCCGCTAGGCAGGCCTGGCCGGCGCTGTCCACCGAGCTCCACTAGACGACGGCCGGCTGCCTGCCTGCGAGCCTTCGGGTCTGTCCCCGCGAGACCGCCTCGCTCGCCTACTGTCCCGTATGTGTAGGCCTCTCGTCGAGCTCCCCGATAGGCAGGCCTGGCCCGCGCTTACGCACCGAGCTGCCAGCCTGTACGCCTCCGCGGGTGAACGGCGGGAGTAACTATGACTCTCTTAAGGTAACGAAATGCCTACCCAGCGAGCTCCCCGAGACGTCGCGCGGCTGCCTGCCTACTGTCGCCGAGCGCCCCGCTAGGCAGGCCTGGCCGGCGCTGTCCACCGAGCTCCCCCTAGACGACGGCCGGCTGCCTGCCTGCGAGCCTTCGGGTCTGTCCCCGCGAGACCGCCTCGCTCGCCTACTGTCCCGTATGTGTAGGCCTCTCGTCGAGCTCCCCGATAGGCAGGCCTGGCCCCGCGCTTACGCACCGAGCTGCCAGCCTGCACGCCTCCGCGGTTGAACGGCGGGAGTAACTATGACTCTCTTAAGGTAACGAAATGCCTACCCAGCGAGCTCCCCGAGACGACGCGCGGCTGCCTGCCTACAGTCGCCGAGCGCCCCGCTAGGCAGGCCTGGCCGGCGCTGTCCACCGAGCTCCCCTAGACGACGGCCGGCTGCCTGCCTGCGAGCCTTCGGGTCTGACCCCGCGAGACCGCCTCGCTCGCCTACTGTCCCGTATGTGTAGGCCTCTCGTCGAGCTCCCCGATAGGCAGGCCTGGCCCGCGCGTACGCACCGAGCTGCCAGCCTGCACGCCTCCGCGGTTGAACGGCGGGAGTAACTATGACTCTCTTAAGGTAACGAAATGCCTACCCAGCGAGCTCCCCGAGACGACGCGCGGCTGCCTGCCTACTGTCGCCGAGCGCCCCGCTAGGCAGGCCTGGCCGGCGCTGTCCACCGAGCTCCCCTAGGCGACGGCCGGCTGCCTGCCTGCGAGCCTTCGGGACTGTCCCCGCGAGACCGCCTCGCTCGCATACTGTCCCTTATATATAGGAACGATTATCTCTTCAGCGGCACTGACACCCCACGGCCGCGCAATCAGGCCCGTCTGGTTAGGGTTAGGGTTATGGTTAGGGTTAGAGTCAGCGGGTTAGTGTTAGGGTTAGGGTTAGCGGGTTACTGTTTGCGGGTTAGGGTTAGGATTAGGGTTAGCGGGTTAGGGTTAGGGTTAGGGTTAGAGAATTAGGGTTAGGGTTAGGGTTAGGGTTAGCGGGTTAGGGTTAGGGTTAGGGTTAGCGTGTTTGGGTTAGGGTTAGGGTTAGGGGGTTAGGGTTAGGGTCAGGGTTTTCGTTAGCGGGTTATGGTTAGGGTTAGGGTTAGTGCTAGGGTTAGTGTTAGCGGGTTAGGGTTAGGGTTAGTGTTAGGGTTAGCGGGTTAGGGTTAGGGTTAGCGGGTTAGGGTTAGGGTTGGGGTTAGCGGGTTTGGGTTAGGGTTAGGGTTAGGGGGTTAGGGTTAGGGTCAGGGTTTTCGTTAGCGGGTTATGGTTAGGGTTAGGGTTAGTGCTAGGGTTAGGGTTAGCGGGTTAGGGTTAGGGTTAGAGTGTTAGGGTTAGGGTTAGGGTTAGGTTTAGGGTTAGGGTTAGAGTGTTAGAGATAGGGTTAGTGTTAGAGGGTTAGGGTTTGGGTTAGGGTTAGAGGGTTAGGGTTAGTGTTAGGGTTAGCGGGTTAGGGTTAGGGTTAGGGTTAGAGTGTTAGGGTTAGGGTTAGGGTTAGAGTGTTTGAGATAGGGTTAGTGTTAGAGGGTTAGGGTTTGGGTTAGGGTTAGAGGGTTAGGGTTAGTGTTAGGGTTAGCGGGTTAGGGTTAGGGTTAGGGTTAGGGCTAGGTGTTAGGGTTAGGGTTAGGCTTAAGGCTTAG
>JAPFQT010000837.1:37500-42251 GCA_027627225.1 Congeria kusceri | reverse complement strand
CCCAAACCCGCTAACCCTAACCCTAACCCTAACCCGCTAACCCTAACCCTAACCCGCTAACCCTAACACTAACCCTAACCCTAACCCGCTAACACTAACCCTAGCACTAACCCTAACCCTAACCATAACCCGCTAACGAAAACCCTGACCCTAACCCTAACCCCCTAACCCTAACCCTAACCCAAACACGCTAACCCTAACCCTAACCCTAACCCGCTAACCCTAACCCTAACCCTAACCCTAATTCTCTAACCCTAACCCTAACCCTAACCCGCTAACCCTAATCCTAACCCTAACCCGCAAACAGTAACCCGCTAACCCTAACCCTAACACTAACCCGCTGACTCTAACCCTAACCATAACCCTAACCCTAACCAGACGGGCCTGATTGCGCGGCCGGGGGGTGTCAGTGCCGCTGAAGAGATAATCGTTCCTATATATAAGGGACAGTATGCGAGCGAGGCGGTCTCGCGGGGACAGTCCCGAAGGCTCGCAGGCAGGCAGCCGGCCGTCGCCTAGGGGAGCTCGGTGGACAGCGACGGCCAGGCCTGCCTAGCGGGGCGCTCGGCGACAGTAGGCAGGCAGCCGCGCGACGTCTCGGGGAGCTCGCTGGGTAGGCATTTCGTTACCTTAAGAGAGTCATAGTTACTCCCGCCGTTCACCCGCGGAGGCGTACAGGCTGGCAGCTCGGTGCGTAAGCGCGGGCCAGGCCTGCCTATCGGGGAGCTCGACGAGAGGCCTACACATACGGGACAGTAGGCGAGCGAGGCGGTCTCGCGGGGACAGACCCGAAGGCTCGCAGGCAGGCAGCCGGCCGTCGTCTAGGGGAGCTCGGTGGACAGCGCCGGCCAGGCCTGCCTAGCGGGGCGCTCGGCGACAGTAGGCAGGCAGCCGCGCGTCGTCTCGGGGAGCTCGCTGGGTAGGCATTTCGTTACCTTAAGAGAGTCATAGTTACTCCCGCCGTTCACCCGCGGAGGCGTACAGGCTGGCAGCTCGGTGCGTAAGCGCGGGCCAGGCCTGCCTATCGGGGAGCTCGACGAGAGGCCTACACATACGGGACAGTAGGCGAGCGAGGCGGTCTCGCGGGGACAGACCCGAAGGCTCGCAGGCAGGCAGCCGGCCGTCGTCTAGGGGAGCTCGGTGGACAGCGACGGCCAGGCCTGCCTAGCGGGGCGCTCGGCGACAGTAGGCAGGCAGCCGCGCGTCGTCTCGGGGAGCTCGCTGGGTAGGCATTTCGTTACCTTAAGAGAGTCATAGTTACTCCCGCCGTTCACCCGCGGAGGCGTACAGGCTGGCAGCTCGGTGCGTACGCGCGGGCCAGGCCTGCCTATCGGGGAGCTCGACGAGAGGCCTACACATACGGGACAGTAGGCGAGCGAGGCGGTCTCGCGGGGACAGACCCGAAGGCTCGCAGGCAGGCAGCCGGCCGTCGTCTAGGGGAGCTCGGTGGACAGCGCCGGCCAGGCCTGCCTAGCGGGGCGCTCGGCGACTGTAGGCAGGCAGCCGCGCGTCGTCTCGGGGAGCTCGCTGGGTAGGCATTTCGTTACCTTAAGAGAGTCATAGTTACTCCCGCCGTTCAACCGCGGAGGCGTGCAGGCTGGCAGCTCGGTGCGTAAGCGCGGGGCCAGGCCTGCCTATCGGGGAGCTCGACGAGAGGCCTACACATACGGGACAGTAGGCGAGCGAGGCGGTCTCGCCGGGACAGACCCGAAGGCTCGCAGGCAGGCAGCCGGCCGGAGAGCGCGGCTGGCAGCCGGGGCTGATAGAATGGCGGGGGTGTCAGTGCCGCTGAAGAGATAATCGTTCCTATATATAAGGGACAGAATGCGAGCGAGGCGGTCTCGCGGGGACGGTCCCGAAGGCTCGCAGGCAGGCAGCCGGCCGTCGTCTAGGGGAGCTCGGTGGATAGCGCGGGCGAGGCCTGCCTAGCGGGGAGCTCGGCGAGGCGTTCTCGCGGGGACAGTCCCGGAGACTTGCAGGCAGTCGGCCGGCGGTCGTCTAGCGGAGCTCGGTGGATAGCCGAGGTCCAGGCCAGGCCAGGCGGGGAGCTCGGCGGCAGGGCCCGAGAGCTGGCTGGGCAGGCTGCCGCGCGTCGTCTCGGGTGCTCGCTGCGTACGCGCGGGCCCGTTCTTGGGGAGCTCGGTGGATAGCGCGGAACAGGCCTGCCTGTCGGGGAGCTCGGCGACAGGGCCCGAATGCGGGCTGGCAGCCGGGCGTCGTCTCGGCGAGCTGGGTGGACAGCGCGGCCGAGGCCTGCCTCTCGGGGAGCTCGTCCGGGGCGATTTTCGGCCGTGGCCGCGGCCGCGGTGCGCTGTCCTCGGCTTTTGAGCTCGGAGCCGAACACGATGGTCGGGTACAATTATATTCCACCGGTCCCGCTGGAGACGAGAGCATTCCTATATATATGGGAGAGAAAAATTTCTGCGACATGCCTACTCTCTCGGGCTCGGTACCAGTGTCGCAGGGTGTTCTTCGGCGGGGACACCGCGGCGGTCTTGGGCCGCCGAAACCGAAAGGGATTGACGGACGATCTGCGGGAGAGAACGTATCCAGCGTAGACATGCCCGCGCTTTCCCCCGGGCGACCCTAGTGTCTCGCTGGCTGGTGTCTTTCGGCGGGGACATCAGGGCGGCCTTCGCGGCCGCCGAAGCTCGCACGAATATACGCCACGGGTATATACAGCGAGCACCGAGACCTTGGCAAAGGCAATAGGCTCGGTCGCCGCAGCGGCTCGCAGTGGTCCCGGCCGCACGCACACCCGGCAATGGGGTAGTAGCCACACGCTTGCCCTCGGCGGCACGAACGGGGCGCGTTATGCCCAGCGGTCCCGAGAAACAGTCAGTCGGACACGGCTTCCGTGCCTCTGCGATACGGAGAGCCCGACGTGTCCTGCCAGCTCGGCGCGGTCTTTCAACCGATGCCGGGCGGCGACCAGTCGAACGAACGAACGGAGGCGCTGCGAGCTCGGAGCAGCAGCGCTGGCGCCTCCGGAATGCGGGCCGGCCGCGCGTTTCACCAGCGGAACGGGCGCGGCGGCCGCGGTATTGTGCACCCACGCAATACGTACGGACGGGCGAGGCGAACGCCCGCAAACGTCCAGGGGGACTGCGGAAGGCAGCAGCGAGCACCGAACGGAGCGGCCAACCCCGCGGCGGGTGAATCGCTCCGTCAGCAGCAGCGCAGGCTGGGTGCTCCGCAGCCGAGGCAGCGGTCCCGCCGCCGTCGAGCCCGGCCAAGGCAGTAGCCCTTCGGGGCCGCAGCCGCGGCCGTTCGACTAGCGGAACGAATAGCTATCTGGTTGATCCTGCCAGTAGTCATATGCTTGTCTCAAAGACTAAGCCATGCATGTCCAAGTACACGCCTTCACACGGCGAGACTGCGAATGGCTCATTAAATCAGTTATGGTTCCTTAGATCGTACAATCCTACTTGGATAACTGTGGCAATTCTAGAGCTAATACATGCAACGAAGCTCCGACCCTCGCGGGAAAGAGCGCTTTTGTTAGCCCAGACCAACGCGGCCGTCTCGGCGGCCGCAACGTGTGGTGACTCTGGACAACTTTGTGCCGATCGCACGGCCTCGCGCCGGCGACGTATCTTTCAAGTGTCTGCCCTATCAACTGTCGATGGTACGTGCTATGCCTACCATGGTGATAACGGGTAACGGGGAATCAGGGTTCGATTCCGGAGAGGGAGCATGAGACACGGCTACCACATCCAAGGAAGGCAGCAGGCGCGCAAATTACCCAATCCCGACACGGGGAGGTAGTGACGAAAAATAACAATGCGGGACTCTTTCGAGGCCCCGCAATTGGAATGGGCACACTTTAGATCCTTGAGCGAGGATCGATTGGAGGGCAAGTCTGGTGCCAGCAGCCGCGGTAATTCCAGCTCCAATAGCGTATATTAAAGTTGCTGCAGTTAAAAAGCTCGTAGTTGGATCTCGGGCACAGGCTTGCGGTCCGCCTCGCGGCGGTCACCGCTCGCCCTGGCCTCCCGGCCGGCGTCACCGTCCCCTGGTGCTCTTGACCGAGTGTCTCGGGCGGCCGGCACGTTTACTTTGAAGAAATTAGAGTGCTTAGAGCAGGCCCTGGTCGCCTGTATAATTGTGCATGGAATAATGGAATAGGACCTCGGTTCTATCTGTTGGCTCTCGGAGCGCGAGGTAATGATTGATAGGGACTGACGGGGGCATCCGTATTGCGGCGCTAGAGGTGAAATTCTTGGACCGTCGCAAGACGAACGACAGCGAAAGCATTTGCCAAGCATGTTTTCATTAATCAAGAACGAAAGTCAGAGGTTCGAAGACGATCAGATACCGTCGTAGTTCTGACCATAAACGATGCCAACTGTCGATCCGCGGTGGTTGCTTAAATGACCCCGCGGGCAGACCCCGGGAAACCGAAGTTTCTGGGTTCCGGGGGGAGTATGGTTGCAAAGCTGAAACTTAAAGGAATTGACGGAAGGGCACCACCAGGAGTGGAGCCTGTGGCTTAATTTGACTCAACACGGGGAACCTCACCCGGCCCGGACACTGCGAGGATTGACAGATTGAGAGCTCTTTCTTGATTCGGTGGGTGGTGGTGCATGGCCGTTCTTAGTTGGTGGAGCGATCTGTCTGGTTAATTCCGATAACGAACGAGACTCTGGCCTGCTAAATAGCTCCGGCGTCCTCTGCTGCGCCGCGCGAGCTTCTTAGAGGGACGAGTGGCGTTTAGCCACGCGAGATTGAGCAATAACAGGTCTGTGATG
>JAPFQT010000837.1:17500-20000 GCA_027627225.1 Congeria kusceri | reverse complement strand
CCTAACCCTCTAACCCTAACCCAAACCCTAACCCTCTAACCCTAACCCTATCTCTAACACTCTAACCCTAACCCAAACCCGCTAACCCTAACCCTAACCCTAACCCGCTAACCCTAACCCTAACCCGCTAACCCTAACACTAACCCTAACCCTAACCCGCTAACACTAACCCTAGCACTAACCCTAACCCTAACCATAACCCGCTAACGAAAACCCTGACCCTAACCCTAACCCCCTAACCCTAACCCTAACCCAAACACGCTAACCCTAACCCTAACCCTAACCCGCTAACCCTAACCCTAACCCTAACCCTAATTCTCTAACCCTAACCCTAACCCTAACCCGCTAACCCTAATCCTAACCCTAACCCGCAAACAGTAACCCGCTAACCCTAACCCTAACACTAACCCGCTGACTCTAACCCTAACCATAACCCTAACCCTAACCAGACGGGCCTGATTGCGCGGCCGGGGGGTGTCAGTGCCGCTGAAGAGATAATCGTTCCTATATATAAGGGACAGTATGCGAGCGAGGCGGTCTCGCGGGGACAGTCCCGAAGGCTCGCAGGCAGGCAGCCGGCCGTCGCCTAGGGGAGCTCGGTGGACAGCGACGGCCAGGCCTGCCTAGCGGGGCGCTCGGCGACAGTAGGCAGGCAGCCGCGCGACGTCTCGGGGAGCTCGCTGGGTAGGCATTTCGTTACCTTAAGAGAGTCATAGTTACTCCCGCCGTTCACCCGCGGAGGCGTACAGGCTGGCAGCTCGGTGCGTAAGCGCGGGCCAGGCCTGCCTATCGGGGAGCTCGACGAGAGGCCTACACATACGGGACAGTAGGCGAGCGAGGCGGTCTCGCGGGGACAGACCCGAAGGCTCGCAGGCAGGCAGCCGGCCGTCGTCTAGGGGAGCTCGGTGGACAGCGCCGGCCAGGCCTGCCTAGCGGGGCGCTCGGCGACAGTAGGCAGGCAGCCGCGCGTCGTCTCGGGGAGCTCGCTGGGTAGGCATTTCGTTACCTTAAGAGAGTCATAGTTACTCCCGCCGTTCACCCGCGGAGGCGTACAGGCTGGCAGCTCGGTGCGTAAGCGCGGGCCAGGCCTGCCTATCGGGGAGCTCGACGAGAGGCCTACACATACGGGACAGTAGGCGAGCGAGGCGGTCTCGCGGGGACAGACCCGAAGGCTCGCAGGCAGGCAGCCGGCCGTCGTCTAGGGGAGCTCGGTGGACAGCGACGGCCAGGCCTGCCTAGCGGGGCGCTCGGCGACAGTAGGCAGGCAGCCGCGCGTCGTCTCGGGGAGCTCGCTGGGTAGGCATTTCGTTACCTTAAGAGAGTCATAGTTACTCCCGCCGTTCACCCGCGGAGGCGTACAGGCTGGCAGCTCGGTGCGTACGCGCGGGCCAGGCCTGCCTATCGGGGAGCTCGACGAGAGGCCTACACATACGGGACAGTAGGCGAGCGAGGCGGTCTCGCGGGGACAGACCCGAAGGCTCGCAGGCAGGCAGCCGGCCGTCGTCTAGGGGAGCTCGGTGGACAGCGCCGGCCAGGCCTGCCTAGCGGGGCGCTCGGCGACTGTAGGCAGGCAGCCGCGCGTCGTCTCGGGGAGCTCGCTGGGTAGGCATTTCGTTACCTTAAGAGAGTCATAGTTACTCCCGCCGTTCAACCGCGGAGGCGTGCAGGCTGGCAGCTCGGTGCGTAAGCGCGGGGCCAGGCCTGCCTATCGGGGAGCTCGACGAGAGGCCTACACATACGGGACAGTAGGCGAGCGAGGCGGTCTCGCCGGGACAGACCCGAAGGCTCGCAGGCAGGCAGCCGGCCGGAGAGCGCGGCTGGCAGCCGGGGCTGATAGAATGGCGGGGGTGTCAGTGCCGCTGAAGAGATAATCGTTCCTATATATAAGGGACAGAATGCGAGCGAGGCGGTCTCGCGGGGACGGTCCCGAAGGCTCGCAGGCAGGCAGCCGGCCGTCGTCTAGGGGAGCTCGGTGGATAGCGCGGGCGAGGCCTGCCTAGCGGGGAGCTCGGCGAGGCGTTCTCGCGGGGACAGTCCCGGAGACTTGCAGGCAGTCGGCCGGCGGTCGTCTAGCGGAGCTCGGTGGATAGCCGAGGTCCAGGCCAGGCCAGGCGGGGAGCTCGGCGGCAGGGCCCGAGAGCTGGCTGGGCAGGCTGCCGCGCGTCGTCTCGGGTGCTCGCTGCGTACGCGCGGGCCCGTTCTTGGGGAGCTCGGTGGATAGCGCGGAACAGGCCTGCCTGTCGGGGAGCTCGGCGACAGGGCCCGAATGCGGGCTGGCAGCCGGGCGTCGTCTCGGCGAGCTGGGTGGACAGCGCGGCCGAGGCCTGCCTCTCGGGGAGCTCGTCCGGGGCGATTTTCGGCCGTGGCCGCGGCCGCGGTGCGCTGTCCTCGCTTTTGAGCTCGGAGCCGAACACGATGGTCGGGTACAATTATATTCCACCGGTCCCGCTGGAGACGAGAGCATTCCTATATATATGGGAGAGAAAAATTTCTGCGACAT
>JAPFQT010000836.1:0-42401 GCA_027627225.1 Congeria kusceri | reverse complement strand
TTTAAAAATAATTATCTGTCCAATGATGACAAGCAAAGTTAATGCTGGCTCTGAATCCATCAATGCTGCTTGTACAGATATTTGTGTGCAAAGTGTGCAATAGTTTGAACTCTCATTTCATCGGTTTCCAACCAAATACAATTAAAAAAATAAGCAAATTAATGTCTTTAAAGACGTTCGCAACAATAAGAAAATAATTGGGTTAATTTCTCCTTTTTGTCTTCATTATTTCTTTATTGTACATAGGTTTCATATACTAATTTCATCTCTAATGTCCTTTCAAAAGAAATATGTTAAATAGTAAAAGTTCATAAAGCATTATATATAATAATCAAAAACACACTTATGCAATCTATTTCCAAACAAATTACTTCAAAAATGATCCATTAAATATCTCCATTATATTGATAAGTTGTTTATGTATGTTAAAAAGAAACAGGAAAAAAGGCAACACAAGTACCCTCTCTGAAATCCAATATTTCCCAAACAAGTTCGGTGAGCCATTCTTTTTATTAATGTTTTGGTGTAAGTATACATTGATGCATGTATGTTCGAAATTTAAGAAAATCTGTCGTTTGGAACAAAATATGCATTTGATAAAAATGAAGTTTCAGAAAGCATTATTAGTTCCCATTTGACACACTTAAATTTCCAGTCAAATTCATTATTTTAGCAGTAAATGTAGGTAAAGCGTTTTTATTAGCAACATAACTTGTTTATTGCCAAACAAAGCATGTACAAACATATCAGTTGAAAGAACCATAACCTTGTTTGAAACAAAAACTATCTTATATACTTAAAACTTTGATTAATATCAAAACTGAACAAGGGGCTTCCACAGGTACCGTATTCAAAATCTAATATTTTCGAAACAAGGCCGGTGACCCATATTTTTTACGACCGTTTTAGTTTCATTATACAACGACGCATGTATATAGGATTTCGGAACAAAATCTGTCGTTTGGAACAAAAGATATTCGTATATTTGATAAATTATTGGTGTTTTCACAGGCATATCTAATGCACATTTAATCTTGTTGAGTGTCCATTACAAGTCATTTGTTAAATGATGACTGTAGATAAAGCGCGTGTTATCATTTAACTGCACTTGTATATTGCTAAACGAAACATTAAAAAAAAACATTAAAAAAAATATACATTTAATAATCTCCCTCTTTTTTCGAAAATAAACGCATTATATTATTCAAAATTCTAAGTAACACAGGCTTCGACAGGTACCGTGTTCAAAATTCAATATTTCCTGGATTAAGGTCGGTGACCCCTATTTTTTAAGACTGTTTTAGTTTTAGGATACATCGATGCATGTGTGTGCCAATTTTTATGAAAATCTGTCGTTGGAAAGAAATTGAAGGACATTGTTGCGAACGTCTTTAATAGGCTCTGACATGAAAATTCAAAACACCTGCTAATATCCGGTATTTTTTCAAAAGGCAAGAAGGTCTCATGTTGCCTAAACAAACGGTAACAGTGCATGTATGCTCGCCGGCACGTCGTCAAGACTTGATAAAAAAAGTCTCTATCCCCCATTAGGTCCATTTTTTTTGCATTTTCTTGAACAACATGGGACAATAACGATGTTGTTTGTGGTCCGATCTGGCCAATGTTTAGCTTTTGCTCAGACCGCATGGTCATGCAAGAACTGAATGTTTGGTTAAGATTGGATACAAAAAGATGTCCGTATTTTGGAAAAGACAGGCTTGCATGTTTCATTTATAAGGGCCAATAACTGTACCGTTCCTGCTTCAATATGGCCCGTTACCAATCTAAACTAAGATATGGCCAACACAAAGTTTGGTCAACATTAAATAAACAATGAAGTATTTATCGCATGCGCAAGCCAATTATTACCAGCATATGGATATTTTTTCCAAATACAACAGAAAATAACTCAGTTTTTTTTTTTGTCCAATCTTGAAAACATTCTTATAGTTTGAGATATTATGTTCCTAAACATACTGTACAAGACTGGTTAAGATAGGATGAAAAATGAAGCCTCTATCATGAATAAAGTCCATTTTGTCACGATTGTTATTCATTACTTTCCTGTTTAGTTTGGTTTTCAAAATTTGAATTATTTTGTTTAAGGCTTCACCAAAATAATAATCATTGCAAAATCAAATGTCTTCTAATGTTCTTTGTTTCGGGTGTGCAGTCTATACAGTCAAATGACACAATATCAAAACAAGTGTGAAGTTAATTTATTAAATTTAATTACATATTTAAATGAACTTCACATTGATGTTGTTAAATAGGACAGGTAACTTTTTGGATTGTTTGCCTACATAACTAATCTAATTGTCACATACAGTCGGACACTCGTTAACTTCGAGCTTTCCCGTGGTCAGGAATATTACCCATATGTAGAAATAGCTATTCTATGTCTGATCACCGTTAAATTGGGTTATGACCTTGAGCACTGCAGTGTATTGAAATCGACTCTCTAATAAAACAACCGTGAACTCCTTCCGAAATATGCATAAGTGCATATATCTGGCTTATTTAATCAAATAATACATTTCTAGTGATTCAGTGAGAAGCTTAGATGATATGAATAAAGTTGTATATCGATAAAAGTGTAAATATTTATTTGGTTCTCACGATTTGTATTCATTATATTCCTGTTCAGTTTCGTTTTCAAACAAATGTGTTGTTTTTAGGCTACACCACATTAAACATCATTGAAAAAATTAATTTGTTATAATGTTGTTTGTTTCGAGCATATGTACAGCCTATTCAATCAAATGACTTAATTACAAAACAAGCGTGAAGTTAATGTAAATATATATTTAATTAAACTTCACATTGAAGTTGTTACGTCAGTTAACTTTTGGAATTTCGTCTATATGGGCAATAACTGATATGGTTTTCACATACAGTCGGACACTCGTTAACGTCGATCTCTCTCGGCGTCAGGAATAACATTGGCCACATATAGAAATAGCAGTTCTATGTAAAATCAGCGTCTTATAGTTTTAATAAGACCTTGAGGACTGCAGTGTATTGAATAAGGCTATTTAAGAAAACAACGCCTCCCAAAATATGCATGAAAGCACTGATACTTGGCTAGTTAATGCTTTAAATACATTTCTAGTCATTCAACGAGAATATTAGATTATACTTATAACGCGATATCGTCATAAAAGTGTGTATACTTACTTAGTTCTCTCGATTTGTATTCATTCGTTTCCTGTGCAGTTTCGATTTCAAACATTTTTTGTTTCAGGCTACACAACACTAAACATTATTGCAAAATCAAATGTGTTCTGATGTTTTTTGTTATGGATATATACAGTCTACCCAGTTAAATGACTTAATATCAACACAAGTATGCAGATAATTTATTTAATGTAATTATATATTAAATTTAATTTCATGTTGAAGTTGTTGAATACGACATGTAACTTTTTCCATCTTGTGTACATATTTAAGACTATTTAAAAGAACGATCATACCCAACGTGTAAATGGATATAAGTGAAGATTCCTGGCTCACTAAATATACGTTACTACTCATGCAGTATGAATCTTAGGTTCTATTAATGAAGTTGTATCGCGATACAATTGTAAAAACTTACTTAGTGGTCACGATTTTGATTAATTTTTTTGTGTGCTTTAGTTTCGTTTTACAAAGTTTGAACAACCGTAACCATTCGGGCTATCCTGGTTAGGCGAAATAAGCTTTACGTTGTGCTTGTCGAAAGTGGCTGATGTGATTTAATAGTGCGTTTGAGGATACTATCATTCTAAACACCACGTACACTAGTATCAATGTGTAAACATGGCTGTCGAAATTATCTGTGTACTATCACACATGGTATTATGGGATTTGCAACCCACGTTAGGCTTTCAAATCGGTTCATATACCCACTTGCGCGATAACAAAAATGTGCTAAAAGGTAATTCTTCAACAATGTTATTAAGTTACTATTTTTATTTTGGGGAGTTAAGTTCTTTAAGTGGCCCTTACTATTTAGTAAAGCTTAGCCTTGTTTCCGTGAGCTTTGAGTTGTGTTTGGGTCCTTTAATGGTTTTGTTTCTGTAAAAACTTGGCTAAAATACTAATTATTATATTAACTGTCATCACCGGTGACACGTTCGCAGGCGCACAAACATTACATCAGATATCGTTACTCAAAATACCGTCGTTATGCGTCCTTAATAGGTCAACTTAGACAACTTTTTCACATAAATTATTATATGAAATTAATTAATTGTGTGGGTGTCATAACACCTTTATTCACTGGTACTTTTACATCAAGACCCAGTAGCTAAGTGTTGATGTTTACTGGTGTTTTTTTGTTGTTGTTTTTATGGGGTGCTGGTTTAAATAAACTTTGTTTAAGTGTTCCTTTCTACTTACGAAATGTCAACATAGTTTCCCAGTGTTGGGGGTGTGTATGGGTCAATGTCAAGGTCATAACATGTATAAAAGTATTTCTTTAAATTACATAACTTAGAATGTCATTAATTTTAATTTTAATTTTCAGGAATAGGTACCTTTTGGTGAGACTTTGCTTGAATATATGTAGGCTTCATTTTTCATTTCGGGACCAGCGAATAAGTAATTTTATTTTAACTTCTTATAAAGTCTTATAAACAGCTCTTGTTTTATTATTCGATTAGGTCCACTTTAGATTTAGGATCACTTGAGACTCTCCGGCGTCCATCGTTTGTTGTCCGTCTTGCACATTTGACAGTCGACAGGTCACTTTTTTATCGGATCACAATGGGTCATATGCGGTCAAAACTAGGTCACTGGTTCTAACTTGTTCAGATTGTTGTTCTCCATTAAATCTAGATTCTGATAAAATATATGTCATCCGTAGCCATAAACTAGGTCGCTGGGTCAACATTTTAGCTCACTTTTAAACTACCAGGTAGTTAAATCGTGCAGTTTTATATTTTTATTTACGAGCAAGAAGAAGAAAGTTACTATTTCGTTGTCTTGGAATGCCTCTTCCAATGTATGATAGACCAGGCATACTGGAATATTTTGGTTCGGCATTTATGATTATATAATTAGAAGAGTTTAAATATGACCCAGGACGTACTGTAAAAAAAAACAAATCTTGCTAATCCCATGTTCGGGGTTGTTTTGTGATCGCGTGTTTGAAATGGATAAAGCAAAACGTGGTATATACCAGGTAAGCACTAAATAGTCGACTAGCATTTTGTTTCTTAATACCTTATTATTGAATTGGTTCATATTTTTAACAAGCTCAATTATTACTTTGTATTTGTATAGCCAAGTGGGCAGGATGGTGTTCAGCTTCCTTTGTATTTACTAACCAATGATTTTTTTTATTTTTTACAATGGTGTTTTCAAGTATGGATTAAAGAACTATATGTAATACACATTCTTTATTGTTTTCGGAGGTGAAGTGATTTTGGTTTTGTTCTTGCTGCTAAAATTTATTGATATTGAACACTTTCGGAAGCTAGCTATCTTTGGATATATAACATATAAATTATAAAAGAACTGTCAAAACAACACTTCTAGTTTCTAGTACCGATATACAGTGTATCGTGATGGTTACTTGTACATTCCACAATTAAACATACTGCAGTAGAGTTAACGTTTTCTTAATCCGAAAACATTGTCAACCATGTAAACTGTTTATAAACACAGAGTCTAATCACATATCTGATTAGTGTAACACCATGCTATACTGTCCGAATAGTAAAATATGTGCATAACGTCTAGTGTTTCATAGCTTTTAAGCGATAACGGTTACGTCAAAAAAAGGAAGTATGGTAGGGCACGGAATATTTGTTTTATCAATACGTTTAATTTTAATACCAATTAAAATTGTATTTTTGTAAAAAAAGCCACAATTTAATGCAGATCATTTGCCTTGAACGGATGATTATATATAAACATCATCTACGTTGAAAGTATCGAAGGCCCTTTCTAGCTAAAATGTTCCTTAGAAAAAGTCTGTATTTGTATGTTTAAAAGCCAGTTATACATGTATGTGAACATTTACACATAGTAACTACATTCATTCAAAGAGAATTAATTTGCTTTATTTTAGCTATCAACTTTTGATTGCAGTTAGTGCAGAATTATACATTATGTCTGGAAAAAAACAAACACATTACCATCTACAGCACACAACAATTATCAATGGAATGGGTTAAATGGATACAGGGGCGTATCGACAGTAGTATGACAACACCATTTGGAAAGACAGTTCATTCATAAAAAATGTTGAAGCATTGTTACAGTGTACATAATGAAAGTCGCGTGTATATAAACAACTGACAACATATATAATTGTATTATATAAACACACTGGTCTTCAATTAGTAGTAATAATAAAATCGATATGAATGAATTCATGATGTACCATTACGCGCATGCACAATATTAATAAACGTGTAGCATAGGAAAGTTTTTAATGCTACTGGACGCGTGTGTCCATTTTTTGTCAGTTTATGTTTTTTTCCTTGTGTATGTATTTAAAAAAAGATTTTATCAATATATTGTCGCTTCTTGAACTCTTAATACTTGATATAAATAGGAAAGTATCTTGTGTTCACTGTTTGTCAATATTTCTGCGAATTACCATAGAATACGGCGTCGATATACCCCGAAACATGCAATTACTGTAAATTGTACAACATTCTCGTCAACTAAACTCACATGCATATCTTTCAAAACAAACACTATCTAAGCATTCTATATGTAGATATGCACGCATTTCATATACAATACACACTATAATTTTATGGAATACATGCAAGTATAGAGTATAATTTTATAATATTATTATGTCATGTAAATACATTACTACAAGTGCATAAACTACATCAATGTATACAAAAAGCACATATATGACCAAACTCCTAACAGTGATCTCCCTTGCTGCAAACTCACAGTTGTCTCTTCTGCTGTGCTGCACTAACCACTGCCACCACAAGTTGCCCATCCAAATTTTGATGAAGATTTCTGTATTTAATTTTAAATATATTATTGGTTTAATACATATTTGTTTAATGTATTTCACAAAAAGTATTAGTTTTTATAACAGTAGAATTGTTTCTTTTTATTGAAAACTTTAATAATAATTGCATCACTAGTGAATTGAAAGAAAAGAAAGTGAAAGTTGCATGCATGTTGGGGGTAATTCTGCTTATTTCCAGTAAATTTGCATGTCTAAACATACAACAATTATCTCTTTCCATAAATATCTGACATTAATAACTGTAAAAAGCCAATAAAGATACTTTTTTTTTTCGCTGTTGGATAATAATAATTAAAAAAATAATTTTAGAGACACTTTAGTCACATTATATTTGTTCCGGCTGTGAATTAATCTACCAAAGGTGAGCTCATTTTGAGGAGTTTGATTAATTATCAATATATAAGCACATCAATACAAACAATATGACGCTCATTTATGTAAAATAGAAGTAAAGTCTTGCTAGAGGTGTAAAATAATTAATGTATCATTTAATCCTGTAAGTTCGTGTCCTCCTTCAAGTACGTGTTGCAAACTCTGGCGTCATTTTCGTTCCAATGACGCTACGTGCGAGTATCTATTATTCGCAAATATAGCCTTATTTATTATGCACTTTTTCAACATTTATAAAAGGTTGTTAACATTTATTGGGTTTTCAACATTCCATTATATATCAATGCATGCAATCTGAATATATAGTGAGCATGTAAAAATTGGAACATCACTTAATATGACAAACATTAAATTAAATGACAAGGTCATGTGGTATCACAATCATCTAAAGTTGTTTACGAGCTTGGAGGATTTAAGTAAGACTACACATTTTTCACAAAGTTATTCGTTACTTGTAATAGTCATATTACATTCCAGTCTGTTAAAATATACAAAGGCACACTTATAAAATATTTTTCTTTGAAATAAGAAGACGTAATAGATAACCTTTGTAAAATAATAATATAAATTCATAGTAACATAAAGGGACTTTTATAATAACATATAATAATGATACAACTACTACTACTAATAATAATAATAATGTCATAATACAATAATAAAGACAAATTTACTAATACAACGCAGTAAATGTTTGTTTCAATAAACACTGAAACACATTCTACATTTTCAAAAAGCCCCTCAACTTAATCCGTCTAAGTGAATCAATATAATTTTTTATTATTGACATTTATAACTGACATAAATATTTGATTATACTTTGGTAATCTAGATATTACATAACGTCTGAAAAAAATGCACGCTTATTCACAGCCATCGCACACAATTAAAATAATTATCAATGGAATGTGCGCATGTCGGCAAGAGATGTATACATGGTATTTGTATCTACATTTCTTAAGTTAAATTGATGCAAACTGTTTACACATTTACTAACGCAGTTACACCAAATTGTATAAACATTAAACTCACACTACATGCATTAACACATAAATCAAGCCTGCATTATCTTCTTACAACAAACGTATGCATGTCCATTCATTATACATGTATCAACCCAGTATGTGTCATGTATACATCTAACAATGGGTTATTAGTATTGGCAACGTGTCAGTAATGCAAGGGCATTACATACTTTAATGTACACAATGTTACAATATTGGAAATGAATAAACACACATAATTACAGCATTAAACTTCTCTAAAGAAATGAACCATTATTTAGTTAATATTAACAATCATTTTAGCACACTTAAACATTTTGATAACTGCAACAAAATCTACTTTTTTAATCACATCCTTAGAAAACTATTTACATAGTTACAAAATTCATCATAAACACAGACCATAGAAAAAATCCAGAATTTGCTTCAGATAACAAATTGCAACTATTAATGCTATTGTATGAAAAGCTTCAACATTACAAAACACATGCACAAATAAATTACACCTGTATTCATTATTTGAAGCGAATAAATGAAAAACAAATTACATTGTTTCATAACTAAGTTTATCATAAAAACAAAAGCCATAGACAAAAATCAGAATTTGCCTCTGAAGTCAAATTGCAATTTTTCATTAAAAAGCTTCAATATTACAGCACACATGAATAACACCAGCTACACAACTGTTTCAATAATATTAAAAAATGTCAAGTTACAAAACTTGTCGCAATAAATTTCAATATATCTAAACATGTTGTGCAATTCTTCATCATAAAACACGCAGTTCTTAAATGTATATGTTGGATTTGAAATATTACCAAATGAATTGTTCCAAATCAAATACATCGGTTTTCAAGACTTCTTTGTCAATAACTATGCTAAATTATTCCAATGTTAATAATTTATTAAGTTAACATTTAACAATGCGGGAGTATTAGCAACATCATTTAATTCTGACATAATCACGGTACTTGACATGGGTTAAAGAAAAACAATTAAATGGCAAGACCAAATGACCAACATGTTTTGCTTACTTGTAACACGTCTATACCAATTACTTTAAAATAATAACGAAACAAAATCGACTGGTAATATGTACACCTTGGACCAAGACGATGAAACCAAACTGCTTGCTACGTGTGTGGCGCTATATGTACCACAAAATACCACATTTACACAAATTGCACGAAGGATTACTTCACAAAGCTAGCTTTCAAATATACTATCAAAGCTAAGACATTTGTAATTGTCAACATTTTTTTTTGTTTTTATTTTTTTATTTTTTTTACAATAATAGACATAGAAGGTATACCTACTACAGAAGCATTACTTAAAAAACAAAGACATACAAAAACTGTATGTTTTCGACATTTAATATTTTTACGATAAATTTACAATAATAGACATATAAGGAAGGGATACCCACTACAGAAACAGGGTTTTATACACAAACACATAAACAAGCCACTAACTAATGTTCTATACAAACACTCCATATTTGAACTAAATTAGTATGGTTAACGTTAAAGCGAATTTCTCTCAAATTGTTTATTGGGTCAAAGTTGGTCCGAAAAAAAACAACTGCACACATAACTAAGCTGATTATACGTATATAATTCAAGCAAATATACATAAGGGTCATTATAGCTCATATTGTGCCTAGTTCAACTGAAATTCTGAACATTGTATAATAAAAACATAAACCTGGGGATTAGTAATTGAGTTAAATATATCAAAACTGAGTACATAGAAACTGATTATTTACAAACAGTGTACGATACTGTGTAATAAATTACATATTTATCACAAAAGATGATTTTTTAAATATTTTTTTCCTAATCAAATTCCGACATCGGTTGCAGATAAAGAAAACATACTATTTTAACAACTAGTATGATCTTGGCAGAATAAATCAAGAACACGTTAAGCCTTAATTGGTCACCTTATCACCTACTGTTCCCGCGATGTCCAAGTTTCTGATTTCTGTACCATGAACCAACAATCGTTGGTCAGTGTCACAAAAGTTTATACTCGGTTATCAAAAGTACATCGTACTATTTCATCAAAATATATGATCAATATGAAATATATAGCACAGAGTATTAACTTTTTTGTACATGTGTAAAAAATGTTACAGTTAATGAATGTCACAATTCGTCTTATTCATCGATACTGCACTGCACTTATAATAGACCACAACAACAAGTCCTTGAACATCTACACACAGTGAAGTCAATGACAAGATTTGTAGCTCCACAAAGCTACTAATGAGTGTACACAATAATGAAAAGACATCCAACAAAATCTTCTTTCACACTTTTCTTTCCTACGAGTAATAAACAAATTATATTTAATTGGTCATCATTGAACTTTTAAGCTGGATGCAGCAGGATATTCAAACACATGTCTATTTAAATTTATTAAGTTGTTCCGAAATGTCATCATTTGAGAAATTCAGGCGTGCTGCGTTTATGGCTCTATTAAGCCGTTGTACAGTAGCTTTGTCGCCCTCTCTCTTCTTCCACATTACCATGTACTTGAAAACAAATCCATGCGTGTTTCCAGGATCAGCATACAGCTGGTTCATTTGTTCATTGCTCAAACCAAGTTGAATGCCAAGCACCCAGTATTCTTTACTGGCAACTTTCAATAGATGGCTTTCCTCAGCTGGTGTATTTAAATCATCATCAGCAGCATCTACCCGATCTAATGCCTCTTTGAACCAGTATTTCATCGCTTCTTCCGATCAACAGACAGACTTGTTTTACAAGTTAACCACTTAAAATTTTTCTATTATTCATTAAATTAATGCTTCTTTGTAAAACGAAAGACGTTACAAGTTGACTATCTGTACTGGTAGATAAATGGGTTCATTCTTTAAATCTTTTTATTTCGATTCAAGCAAATATTAGAGACTGCTGATACAGGGGATCACAATATCTCATTGTGCCCAGTTAAACTGAAATTCTAAAATTCTAACTAACAATTTATTCTTAGCTACAAAACCATAAACCCGAGGACCGAATTTAATAAAAATTTCATTTAAATAATAGTTCCATACGTCTTCGTCGAAAATACAGTTATTGTATAGTACTGATGTCGTATATAATAACTTTGTTTAGAGAATAAAATAACAGTGTACCTCCTATCACTTTCAATGGGTAATAAGCGCACAATTCAACTGCAAACAATGAACATTGCAATTAAGTTGGGATGACTTATTAGTATGATTGCAGTATTGACTACACCAAACATTACATCTGTTCAATATAAATTTCCAAACACCATTATTACAATTTACAATTTTTTTTTTTAATATTAATTTCTTAAAAATTGTTGAAATTTCACATTCCATGTTCAATTGTAACTTGTTAATGTTGTTATGAAAAAAAAAAAAACGTTTGTAAATAACTGTGCAATATTTTAAACATTTCATTATTTCAACCATCCACTGATATTGTAGTGAACCTATATCGACCGCACCCACAATAACGTAGACATCCAATGACCGGAAAGAGTTGTAGCCTTTAAAAAACACCCAACACAAACAACAACACAAATTTCCCTTTAAAACACACAGTATCGACCAACATGTTACTGTTAATGACCATAATGCAACTTTCAATGCAGCAGGATTTGGAAAAAAGGACGTTTTAAAAGGTTACTCGGGTTATTTCGCCATTTAACAAGTTAAGCCGTGCAGCATTTATAGCTCTACTAAGTCGTTGCACTGTTGCTTTCTCCCCCTCTCTATTTCTCCACTTTACCATGTACTTGAAAACAAATTCATACTTATTGTTTCTATATGCAGGGTTGGCATACAGCTGGTTCATTTGCCCATCGCTTAACCCTAGTTGAATGCCCAGCATCCAGTATTCTTTACCAATGGCACTAGCAGCTTTCGATAGATGGTCGTCATCAGCTTTTTCGTTTAAATCATCATCATTATCTATCCGATCTAATGCCTCTTTGTACCAGTATTTCATCGCTTCTTCCCTTTCTACAGAATGACGAGTATCACACGCTGTACAATGCAATTCACGATCATACATGAAGGCACTCACTCTGAATAAGCCTTCGTTGGGCAACGACTCTTTCATGGCTGGGCATTGAATGTACTCATCAATTGCAATAGCAGTCCTGGGTTTCTCCAGTGACTGACCAACAAAATTAAGTAGGCTCCGATGAAGCTTCAGTCGAACGACTTGACACAGCTTGAAGTCAAGTTCAAATATGCTGTCTTTCGAACAGGAAGCTATCCTTGCATAAATGATGTGATCTTTGTACCAGATTGTCAAGGTGTATGTCTGACGAAGATCAAACACAGCAAGTCCATTGTACAGCCGGTTATTTTTACCTTCTTTGCAGATAGGCCAAGATCGAATACACACAGCAACAAGTCTGTGGAAGAACGACGGAGGCATGAACTTTTCACAAAAAACAAAACACAAAACTTGTGTTTTTTGGGGATTTTCCGGTGAAGTAAATTTGGATATGGGGGGTGGTGGATTCTTTAGTCTACAAGGAACAATATGAAAATCTAGAAATTTGGCATTCAAATGTTCAGCTGCATCAGTTTCATTTTGTTCAACGTATGGAAGATTTGCGGCTTCTACGGCTTCTTCAAGTTCTAAGGGCTTTGCCATAACATCTAGGTACTCCATGTACTTAATAACATGTACTCTGTTTTCTTTTATATTTTTATCACTATTGTCCATAATTTCATTGAAAACCTCTGGTTTGAGAATAGCAAGTTCCTCATATGTTCTCCAATGTTCTAAAGATTTTGGGGTTTTATTTCGTACATGATATATAAAGCACTTGAAGACTTCAATGATCCACTGAGGAGCAAGAACAACCAATTGCTTGAGTTGATCTGTGTTGAAATATAGTATATTACCATGCCTGTGCTGAATGTCCAGAAACAAGGCTAGTTCCTCTTTATTAAGTGGGTGTACAAGTAATCGATTTTCGTTTTCTAATTCGTCCATTTTTAGTAATTGTTCTCCTTTATCTCTCAATTTGTCAAGTGACTGTTCCATTTGAATCCATCTTATTGGATATTTTTCACCCCAATAGTCTTGCTTCTCTGCCAAAAGGCTGATTTCTTTTCGTATCTCACCAAAAACAGGATCTGCTGGAGATAAATTGTTCACCAGGAATCTCCTCTTATAAACATGTTCTAAGATCGGTGAGCCTACAAATGATTTAAGTGCATTATCAAAGTACGTATCATTCTCAATTTCTTTATCTTCGTCGCTCCCCATCATTTCATCTTTACGAGTACCAACTAAAATAACGGTTGGATGTATTTCCCCTGCTGTGGACTTATAACCGCTGTACATGTGGATAGCATTCAGCCAAAACTTAAAGACATCCAAATAAGTACAGTCATTAACTAAACCACACCATGTTCCACTTTTTTCGGCATCGCTTTCTTTTACAAATTCATCCAATTTTTTTGTCATGTCCATCAGAACAAGGTATATAGACCTCTGATTTAGGAAGAATTGATGGGTAGAATAGTACAGTGTCTGACCTGCGAAATCCCAAACAGACACGGTGGTGTCTGTCTTTCTTTCATAAGACGCATCTCTGTTGTCAGAAGAATCCTTGTTGTTTTCATGTAACTCAAGAAGAACATCTTTAACCACACCTTCTTCTTTATGTTCTTCAACATTGTGCGTTATTGCTGCCAGCTGATCTGGTGATTCCTCAGTATCAGTATCATCCGAAACATGTTCTTCTTCATCAGGCACACTGTCTGTGATGTCCTGTACAATTGGAGCATCAAGTGTTGAATTTATGTAAGTAGGTTTTTGCATTACATCCCAACAAGCATTAATTAACCGAGACTTATATTTTGCTTGTTTTTGCTCTTTATCCAAACACCAATCTCCATCTTCCATCAGCTGGCACCTGCGAAGGTCAATACCTTCGGTGCTTGGAGGAATTATGTTTTTATCTCTAAAGTCTTTGATCAGGTTGTTCACAAGAGACGTTTTCCCCACACCAAACATGCCTACGACCATCAGACGAATATTCTTCACTTTTTCGGAGCCATCTTTAAGAGCTTTGGCATAAATCACAACGGCCGTGTCACCCAACTGTTTTAGATCATTCGGAAATTGTTTCAACATTTCCTCGTCTACAGTTGTTCCAGCAGCTTTAATGTCCTCCTTGTAAACCTCCTTCATCACATGTCTGGCAACATTAGGCTGATTCCACATCACAAGCAAAATGTCAATGATCTCTTTGGTCCTACTGACTGTAAACGGTCCACTAAATCCTAGCTTATTGACAAACTGCCTCGTATTCTCTGTCAAAATCATGTAATTTCTTCTTTCAATGACTGTTTCATTCGATATTCTTGTAATAATCTCTTTTAATAACTTACTCTGTTCTTCCGTACTCTCTTTTACCACATCCAGTAAAAGCCGGGCACTCGCACGCGTTTGGGGATCAATTCCGCCATCTCCTTCAGAAGGAATATCTTCTTGGCCATTCATTTCAATCAATGTGTAGCATATCCTGTAGAATGAAACATAAAACTTTGTGTTTTACAATATGTAAAACCAACATTAAGTGTGCTTCTCACTAAACACTAAACCCCAGTGTTATCCGGAACAGGGTGTATACAGCATGATGCACTGTCCCATAATAACTTTACTAATGAGTCAATTATCATATGAGAGAGAATCGCAGAGCAATAAGTTAATACAAAACCATCATTTGTCATCTCCATTTAAGGCCTTTTATAATTATTGTGTCGTTCAAAGGAAGGAAGCCCTTTAATACTCTCAAGTTTTACACACCAACTAAATATTACAGTTTCTAGTTCTACAGACAAACTCTAGAGTAACAAGGAATAATGAGCAGAAATAGCTTTAGAACTTCACAGTCATTTGATAATGCTCTCAATTATATCAAGTTTCAATTTAATCCTTCATATACTATAGAGTTCTCCACTGTGCAAGAATATACAACAAAATGGCAGTACGTTCATTAATATTGTGGTAAAAATAAAAGTTGACACACTTTTTTTTTTAATACCCGGTACCATTACTCTGTGTTTAATTTGGAATCTTTTCATTAGGAATTGAATTGAAGTATGGTCGCTAAAAGTAAATTAAAGACATTGGGTGTCCTAGTTTCCCGTCAAAGGAATGTTAATCCAATTCATGTTTTTTGCATGGAGAAACCCCGTTATTGTAGTCAGTGAAATATTTAAAGTTTGAGGGTCGTCTCAAGTTTTATAAAAATATGTTCAATGGTTAAACAGTTATTGTACATGCTCCACACACGGAAATTAATCAACAACTGTATAAATACTGAATAGTTAAATCTTACGCTGATTACACTCTACTGTCCCAGTAAGCACTTGTTTTCATCCACAAACGATTTTGAGAAGGTTGGACTGATTACTGTATTGCCTCAACTTAAAACTAACTTTTAAAAAAGATCTATTACGTTTGGATTGTGCTTTAACGCAGGTAGTATTAAATCTCAATATCACATTTTGTACTCAGAGTGTTATCAAGTTACCAATGTGCATAAACCATGAGTGAGCTTATTGTAGTAAACACAAAACAGAGAAGTAGCAGGAAATGATCCCTTTATTGTAATTTGATCTACGTTTTAAAATTAGCTATGATAACTGTGTGTATTGTAGACATTTAACTGTAATATATGTTTCTTTCAACGATTTTTGTTACATACTTTTAGTTTTTTGTATAGTCACCTTAAATATATATTATTTTTATCCTCAGGGGTAACCCAAATGCATAATATTACATTTGTAAGTTATGAGCAGTTACCTTAGAAGATAAACATAACTTAAACCTTGAATTTAAAGTTTTCACATTCGGACAAATACATTTTCGCAGTTTTGGATTTGTCCAGACTAGTTTTCCTAGATAGTCGGCGTTTGGTATAATATTGCCCTTATAGACAAGTAATTTAATGTTTAATCAGCATTTAACAAGTCACAGTAACGGCTCAGTAACTTGAATTTTAATACAACAATGATCCACAATTAATGCAAATAGAAGTGCAGATACCTGTCTGTTTCATACATAAATAGATTTCTAATCAATATTCGCGAAATATAGATTCGATGAATGAAGTTGTATTGCAATAAAAGTATAAATACATACTAAGTTTTAACGATTTTTCTTCATTATTTATCTGTGCACTTTCGATTTCAAATTTAAAGCGGAAGTTATTTGGTTTAATGTAGAGGCTACACCTAACTGAACACTAAATTCAAAGCACTTAATTACATCTCAAGTCTGAAGTTATATATTAAATGAAAGGTCTCTAATGCGTAATACTGCACACTGAACTTGCGTGTTGAGAGAAATTAAGAAACAAGAAGGATATGATGGCGCAAAGCGCTTACCTGAGTAATGTCAAAGAAGAAGACCATACTGTTATAGCAGGTTATTAAAATTAAGGAATGTGAATAATTCACATGTACAGAATGGGTTTTATTTCATACACTCGGCAGTGCAATAGGCTATACAGTCGGGCAATGTTTTTGCTCATGGTTCTCAGATAAAAATTTTCTCGAAATTCTTTTCTGATACTTGATCACTAAGACTGTGACAATCCTAACAAATGCAGAAACAGCTTTTTAAAAATAATTATCTGTCCAATGATGACAAGCAAAGTTAATGCTGGCTCTGAATCCATCAATGCTGCTTGTACAGATATTTGTGTGCAAAGTGTGCAATAGTTTGAACTCTCATTTCATCGGTTTCCAACCAAATACAATTAAAAAAATAAGCAAATTAATGTCTTTAAAGACGTTCGCAACAATAAGAAAATAATTGGGTTAATTTCTCCTTTTTGTCTTCATTATTTCTTTATTGTACATAGGTTTCATATACTAATTTCATCTCTAATGTCCTTTCAAAAGAAATATGTTAAATAGTAAAAGTTCATAAAGCATTATATATAATAATCAAAAACACACTTATGCAATCTATTTCCAAACAAATTACTTCAAAAATGATCCATTAAATATCTCCATTATATTGATAAGTTGTTTATGTATGTTAAAAAGAAACAGGAAAAAAGGCAACACAAGTACCCTCTCTGAAATCCAATATTTCCCAAACAAGTTCGGTGAGCCATTCTTTTTATTAATGTTTTGGTGTAAGTATACATTGATGCATGTATGTTCGAAATTTAAGAAAATCTGTCGTTTGGAACAAAATATGCATTTGATAAAAATGAAGTTTCAGAAAGCATTATTAGTTCCCATTTGACACACTTAAATTTCCAGTCAAATTCATTATTTTAGCAGTAAATGTAGGTAAAGCGTTTTTATTAGCAACATAACTTGTTTATTGCCAAACAAAGCATGTACAAACATATCAGTTGAAAGAACCATAACCTTGTTTGAAACAAAAACTATCTTATATACTTAAAACTTTGATTAATATCAAAACTGAACAAGGGGCTTCCACAGGTACCGTATTCAAAATCTAATATTTTCGAAACAAGGCCGGTGACCCATATTTTTTACGACCGTTTTAGTTTCATTATACAACGACGCATGTATATAGGATTTCGGAACAAAATCTGTCGTTTGGAACAAAAGATATTCGTATATTTGATAAATTATTGGTGTTTTCACAGGCATATCTAATGCACATTTAATCTTGTTGAGTGTCCATTACAAGTCATTTGTTAAATGATGACTGTAGATAAAGCGCGTGTTATCATTTAACTGCACTTGTATATTGCTAAACGAAACATTAAAAAAAAACATTAAAAAAAATATACATTTAATAATCTCCCTCTTTTTTCGAAAATAAACGCATTATATTATTCAAAATTCTAAGTAACACAGGCTTCGACAGGTACCGTGTTCAAAATTCAATATTTCCTGGATTAAGGTCGGTGACCCCTATTTTTTAAGACTGTTTTAGTTTTAGGATACATCGATGCATGTGTGTGCCAATTTTTATGAAAATCTGTCGTTGGAAAGAAATTGAAGGACATTGTTGCGAACGTCTTTAATAGGCTCTGACATGAAAATTCAAAACACCTGCTAATATCCGGTATTTTTTCAAAAGGCAAGAAGGTCTCATGTTGCCTAAACAAACGGTAACAGTGCATGTATGCTCGCCGGCACGTCGTCAAGACTTGATAAAAAAAGTCTCTATCCCCCATTAGGTCCATTTTTTTTGCATTTTCTTGAACAACATGGGACAATAACGATGTTGTTTGTGGTCCGATCTGGCCAATGTTTAGCTTTTGCTCAGACCGCATGGTCATGCAAGAACTGAATGTTTGGTTAAGATTGGATACAAAAAGATGTCCGTATTTTGGAAAAGACAGGCTTGCATGTTTCATTTATAAGGGCCAATAACTGTACCGTTCCTGCTTCAATATGGCCCGTTACCAATCTAAACTAAGATATGGCCAACACAAAGTTTGGTCAACATTAAATAAACAATGAAGTATTTATCGCATGCGCAAGCCAATTATTACCAGCATATGGATATTTTTTCCAAATACAACAGAAAATAACTCAGTTTTTTTTTTTGTCCAATCTTGAAAACATTCTTATAGTTTGAGATATTATGTTCCTAAACATACTGTACAAGACTGGTTAAGATAGGATGAAAAATGAAGCCTCTATCATGAATAAAGTCCATTTTGTCACGATTGTTATTCATTACTTTCCTGTTTAGTTTGGTTTTCAAAATTTGAATTATTTTGTTTAAGGCTTCACCAAAATAATAATCATTGCAAAATCAAATGTCTTCTAATGTTCTTTGTTTCGGGTGTGCAGTCTATACAGTCAAATGACACAATATCAAAACAAGTGTGAAGTTAATTTATTAAATTTAATTACATATTTAAATGAACTTCACATTGATGTTGTTAAATAGGACAGGTAACTTTTTGGATTGTTTGCCTACATAACTAATCTAATTGTCACATACAGTCGGACACTCGTTAACTTCGAGCTTTCCCGTGGTCAGGAATATTACCCATATGTAGAAATAGCTATTCTATGTCTGATCACCGTTAAATTGGGTTATGACCTTGAGCACTGCAGTGTATTGAAATCGACTCTCTAATAAAACAACCGTGAACTCCTTCCGAAATATGCATAAGTGCATATATCTGGCTTATTTAATCAAATAATACATTTCTAGTGATTCAGTGAGAAGCTTAGATGATATGAATAAAGTTGTATATCGATAAAAGTGTAAATATTTATTTGGTTCTCACGATTTGTATTCATTATATTCCTGTTCAGTTTCGTTTTCAAACAAATGTGTTGTTTTTAGGCTACACCACATTAAACATCATTGAAAAAATTAATTTGTTATAATGTTGTTTGTTTCGAGCATATGTACAGCCTATTCAATCAAATGACTTAATTACAAAACAAGCGTGAAGTTAATGTAAATATATATTTAATTAAACTTCACATTGAAGTTGTTACGTCAGTTAACTTTTGGAATTTCGTCTATATGGGCAATAACTGATATGGTTTTCACATACAGTCGGACACTCGTTAACGTCGATCTCTCTCGGCGTCAGGAATAACATTGGCCACATATAGAAATAGCAGTTCTATGTAAAATCAGCGTCTTATAGTTTTAATAAGACCTTGAGGACTGCAGTGTATTGAATAAGGCTATTTAAGAAAACAACGCCTCCCAAAATATGCATGAAAGCACTGATACTTGGCTAGTTAATGCTTTAAATACATTTCTAGTCATTCAACGAGAATATTAGATTATACTTATAACGCGATATCGTCATAAAAGTGTGTATACTTACTTAGTTCTCTCGATTTGTATTCATTCGTTTCCTGTGCAGTTTCGATTTCAAACATTTTTTGTTTCAGGCTACACAACACTAAACATTATTGCAAAATCAAATGTGTTCTGATGTTTTTTGTTATGGATATATACAGTCTACCCAGTTAAATGACTTAATATCAACACAAGTATGCAGATAATTTATTTAATGTAATTATATATTAAATTTAATTTCATGTTGAAGTTGTTGAATACGACATGTAACTTTTTCCATCTTGTGTACATATTTAAGACTATTTAAAAGAACGATCATACCCAACGTGTAAATGGATATAAGTGAAGATTCCTGGCTCACTAAATATACGTTACTACTCATGCAGTATGAATCTTAGGTTCTATTAATGAAGTTGTATCGCGATACAATTGTAAAAACTTACTTAGTGGTCACGATTTTGATTAATTTTTTTGTGTGCTTTAGTTTCGTTTTACAAAGTTTGAACAACCGTAACCATTCGGGCTATCCTGGTTAGGCGAAATAAGCTTTACGTTGTGCTTGTCGAAAGTGGCTGATGTGATTTAATAGTGCGTTTGAGGATACTATCATTCTAAACACCACGTACACTAGTATCAATGTGTAAACATGGCTGTCGAAATTATCTGTGTACTATCACACATGGTATTATGGGATTTGCAACCCACGTTAGGCTTTCAAATCGGTTCATATACCCACTTGCGCGATAACAAAAATGTGCTAAAAGGTAATTCTTCAACAATGTTATTAAGTTACTATTTTTATTTTGGGGAGTTAAGTTCTTTAAGTGGCCCTTACTATTTAGTAAAGCTTAGCCTTGTTTCCGTGAGCTTTGAGTTGTGTTTGGGTCCTTTAATGGTTTTGTTTCTGTAAAAACTTGGCTAAAATACTAATTATTATATTAACTGTCATCACCGGTGACACGTTCGCAGGCGCACAAACATTACATCAGATATCGTTACTCAAAATACCGTCGTTATGCGTCCTTAATAGGTCAACTTAGACAACTTTTTCACATAAATTATTATATGAAATTAATTAATTGTGTGGGTGTCATAACACCTTTATTCACTGGTACTTTTACATCAAGACCCAGTAGCTAAGTGTTGATGTTTACTGGTGTTTTTTTGTTGTTGTTTTTATGGGGTGCTGGTTTAAATAAACTTTGTTTAAGTGTTCCTTTCTACTTACGAAATGTCAACATAGTTTCCCAGTGTTGGGGGTGTGTATGGGTCAATGTCAAGGTCATAACATGTATAAAAGTATTTCTTTAAATTACATAACTTAGAATGTCATTAATTTTAATTTTAATTTTCAGGAATAGGTACCTTTTGGTGAGACTTTGCTTGAATATATGTAGGCTTCATTTTTCATTTCGGGACCAGCGAATAAGTAATTTTATTTTAACTTCTTATAAAGTCTTATAAACAGCTCTTGTTTTATTATTCGATTAGGTCCACTTTAGATTTAGGATCACTTGAGACTCTCCGGCGTCCATCGTTTGTTGTCCGTCTTGCACATTTGACAGTCGACAGGTCACTTTTTTATCGGATCACAATGGGTCATATGCGGTCAAAACTAGGTCACTGGTTCTAACTTGTTCAGATTGTTGTTCTCCATTAAATCTAGATTCTGATAAAATATATGTCATCCGTAGCCATAAACTAGGTCGCTGGGTCAACATTTTAGCTCACTTTTAAACTACCAGGTAGTTAAATCGTGCAGTTTTATATTTTTATTTACGAGCAAGAAGAAGAAAGTTACTATTTCGTTGTCTTGGAATGCCTCTTCCAATGTATGATAGACCAGGCATACTGGAATATTTTGGTTCGGCATTTATGATTATATAATTAGAAGAGTTTAAATATGACCCAGGACGTACTGTAAAAAAAAACAAATCTTGCTAATCCCATGTTCGGGGTTGTTTTGTGATCGCGTGTTTGAAATGGATAAAGCAAAACGTGGTATATACCAGGTAAGCACTAAATAGTCGACTAGCATTTTGTTTCTTAATACCTTATTATTGAATTGGTTCATATTTTTAACAAGCTCAATTATTACTTTGTATTTGTATAGCCAAGTGGGCAGGATGGTGTTCAGCTTCCTTTGTATTTACTAACCAATGATTTTTTTTATTTTTTACAATGGTGTTTTCAAGTATGGATTAAAGAACTATATGTAATACACATTCTTTATTGTTTTCGGAGGTGAAGTGATTTTGGTTTTGTTCTTGCTGCTAAAATTTATTGATATTGAACACTTTCGGAAGCTAGCTATCTTTGGATATATAACATATAAATTATAAAAGAACTGTCAAAACAACACTTCTAGTTTCTAGTACCGATATACAGTGTATCGTGATGGTTACTTGTACATTCCACAATTAAACATACTGCAGTAGAGTTAACGTTTTCTTAATCCGAAAACATTGTCAACCATGTAAACTGTTTATAAACACAGAGTCTAATCACATATCTGATTAGTGTAACACCATGCTATACTGTCCGAATAGTAAAATATGTGCATAACGTCTAGTGTTTCATAGCTTTTAAGCGATAACGGTTACGTCAAAAAAAGGAAGTATGGTAGGGCACGGAATATTTGTTTTATCAATACGTTTAATTTTAATACCAATTAAAATTGTATTTTTGTAAAAAAAGCCACAATTTAATGCAGATCATTTGCCTTGAACGGATGATTATATATAAACATCATCTACGTTGAAAGTATCGAAGGCCCTTTCTAGCTAAAATGTTCCTTAGAAAAAGTCTGTATTTGTATGTTTAAAAGCCAGTTATACATGTATGTGAACATTTACACATAGTAACTACATTCATTCAAAGAGAATTAATTTGCTTTATTTTAGCTATCAACTTTTGATTGCAGTTAGTGCAGAATTATACATTATGTCTGGAAAAAAACAAACACATTACCATCTACAGCACACAACAATTATCAATGGAATGGGTTAAATGGATACAGGGGCGTATCGACAGTAGTATGACAACACCATTTGGAAAGACAGTTCATTCATAAAAAATGTTGAAGCATTGTTACAGTGTACATAATGAAAGTCGCGTGTATATAAACAACTGACAACATATATAATTGTATTATATAAACACACTGGTCTTCAATTAGTAGTAATAATAAAATCGATATGAATGAATTCATGATGTACCATTACGCGCATGCACAATATTAATAAACGTGTAGCATAGGAAAGTTTTTAATGCTACTGGACGCGTGTGTCCATTTTTTGTCAGTTTATGTTTTTTTCCTTGTGTATGTATTTAAAAAAAGATTTTATCAATATATTGTCGCTTCTTGAACTCTTAATACTTGATATAAATAGGAAAGTATCTTGTGTTCACTGTTTGTCAATATTTCTGCGAATTACCATAGAATACGGCGTCGATATACCCCGAAACATGCAATTACTGTAAATTGTACAACATTCTCGTCAACTAAACTCACATGCATATCTTTCAAAACAAACACTATCTAAGCATTCTATATGTAGATATGCACGCATTTCATATACAATACACACTATAATTTTATGGAATACATGCAAGTATAGAGTATAATTTTATAATATTATTATGTCATGTAAATACATTACTACAAGTGCATAAACTACATCAATGTATACAAAAAGCACATATATGACCAAACTCCTAACAGTGATCTCCCTTGCTGCAAACTCACAGTTGTCTCTTCTGCTGTGCTGCACTAACCACTGCCACCACAAGTTGCCCATCCAAATTTTGATGAAGATTTCTGTATTTAATTTTAAATATATTATTGGTTTAATACATATTTGTTTAATGTATTTCACAAAAAGTATTAGTTTTTATAACAGTAGAATTGTTTCTTTTTATTGAAAACTTTAATAATAATTGCATCACTAGTGAATTGAAAGAAAAGAAAGTGAAAGTTGCATGCATGTTGGGGGTAATTCTGCTTATTTCCAGTAAATTTGCATGTCTAAACATACAACAATTATCTCTTTCCATAAATATCTGACATTAATAACTGTAAAAAGCCAATAAAGATACTTTTTTTTTTCGCTGTTGGATAATAATAATTAAAAAAATAATTTTAGAGACACTTTAGTCACATTATATTTGTTCCGGCTGTGAATTAATCTACCAAAGGTGAGCTCATTTTGAGGAGTTTGATTAATTATCAATATATAAGCACATCAATACAAACAATATGACGCTCATTTATGTAAAATAGAAGTAAAGTCTTGCTAGAGGTGTAAAATAATTAATGTATCATTTAATCCTGTAAGTTCGTGTCCTCCTTCAAGTACGTGTTGCAAACTCTGGCGTCATTTTCGTTCCAATGACGCTACGTGCGAGTATCTATTATTCGCAAATATAGCCTTATTTATTATGCACTTTTTCAACATTTATAAAAGGTTGTTAACATTTATTGGGTTTTCAACATTCCATTATATATCAATGCATGCAATCTGAATATATAGTGAGCATGTAAAAATTGGAACATCACTTAATATGACAAACATTAAATTAAATGACAAGGTCATGTGGTATCACAATCATCTAAAGTTGTTTACGAGCTTGGAGGATTTAAGTAAGACTACACATTTTTCACAAAGTTATTCGTTACTTGTAATAGTCATATTACATTCCAGTCTGTTAAAATATACAAAGGCACACTTATAAAATATTTTTCTTTGAAATAAGAAGACGTAATAGATAACCTTTGTAAAATAATAATATAAATTCATAGTAACATAAAGGGACTTTTATAATAACATATAATAATGATACAACTACTACTACTAATAATAATAATAATGTCATAATACAATAATAAAGACAAATTTACTAATACAACGCAGTAAATGTTTGTTTCAATAAACACTGAAACACATTCTACATTTTCAAAAAGCCCCTCAACTTAATCCGTCTAAGTGAATCAATATAATTTTTTATTATTGACATTTATAACTGACATAAATATTTGATTATACTTTGGTAATCTAGATATTACATAACGTCTGAAAAAAATGCACGCTTATTCACAGCCATCGCACACAATTAAAATAATTATCAATGGAATGTGCGCATGTCGGCAAGAGATGTATACATGGTATTTGTATCTACATTTCTTAAGTTAAATTGATGCAAACTGTTTACACATTTACTAACGCAGTTACACCAAATTGTATAAACATTAAACTCACACTACATGCATTAACACATAAATCAAGCCTGCATTATCTTCTTACAACAAACGTATGCATGTCCATTCATTATACATGTATCAACCCAGTATGTGTCATGTATACATCTAACAATGGGTTATTAGTATTGGCAACGTGTCAGTAATGCAAGGGCATTACATACTTTAATGTACACAATGTTACAATATTGGAAATGAATAAACACACATAATTACAGCATTAAACTTCTCTAAAGAAATGAACCATTATTTAGTTAATATTAACAATCATTTTAGCACACTTAAACATTTTGATAACTGCAACAAAATCTACTTTTTTAATCACATCCTTAGAAAACTATTTACATAGTTACAAAATTCATCATAAACACAGACCATAGAAAAAATCCAGAATTTGCTTCAGATAACAAATTGCAACTATTAATGCTATTGTATGAAAAGCTTCAACATTACAAAACACATGCACAAATAAATTACACCTGTATTCATTATTTGAAGCGAATAAATGAAAAACAAATTACATTGTTTCATAACTAAGTTTATCATAAAAACAAAAGCCATAGACAAAAATCAGAATTTGCCTCTGAAGTCAAATTGCAATTTTTCATTAAAAAGCTTCAATATTACAGCACACATGAATAACACCAGCTACACAACTGTTTCAATAATATTAAAAAATGTCAAGTTACAAAACTTGTCGCAATAAATTTCAATATATCTAAACATGTTGTGCAATTCTTCATCATAAAACACGCAGTTCTTAAATGTATATGTTGGATTTGAAATATTACCAAATGAATTGTTCCAAATCAAATACATCGGTTTTCAAGACTTCTTTGTCAATAACTATGCTAAATTATTCCAATGTTAATAATTTATTAAGTTAACATTTAACAATGCGGGAGTATTAGCAACATCATTTAATTCTGACATAATCACGGTACTTGACATGGGTTAAAGAAAAACAATTAAATGGCAAGACCAAATGACCAACATGTTTTGCTTACTTGTAACACGTCTATACCAATTACTTTAAAATAATAACGAAACAAAATCGACTGGTAATATGTACACCTTGGACCAAGACGATGAAACCAAACTGCTTGCTACGTGTGTGGCGCTATATGTACCACAAAATACCACATTTACACAAATTGCACGAAGGATTACTTCACAAAGCTAGCTTTCAAATATACTATCAAAGCTAAGACATTTGTAATTGTCAACATTTTTTTTTGTTTTTATTTTTTTATTTTTTTTACAATAATAGACATAGAAGGTATACCTACTACAGAAGCATTACTTAAAAAACAAAGACATACAAAAACTGTATGTTTTCGACATTTAATATTTTTACGATAAATTTACAATAATAGACATATAAGGAAGGGATACCCACTACAGAAACAGGGTTTTATACACAAACACATAAACAAGCCACTAACTAATGTTCTATACAAACACTCCATATTTGAACTAAATTAGTATGGTTAACGTTAAAGCGAATTTCTCTCAAATTGTTTATTGGGTCAAAGTTGGTCCGAAAAAAAACAACTGCACACATAACTAAGCTGATTATACGTATATAATTCAAGCAAATATACATAAGGGTCATTATAGCTCATATTGTGCCTAGTTCAACTGAAATTCTGAACATTGTATAATAAAAACATAAACCTGGGGATTAGTAATTGAGTTAAATATATCAAAACTGAGTACATAGAAACTGATTATTTACAAACAGTGTACGATACTGTGTAATAAATTACATATTTATCACAAAAGATGATTTTTTAAATATTTTTTTCCTAATCAAATTCCGACATCGGTTGCAGATAAAGAAAACATACTATTTTAACAACTAGTATGATCTTGGCAGAATAAATCAAGAACACGTTAAGCCTTAATTGGTCACCTTATCACCTACTGTTCCCGCGATGTCCAAGTTTCTGATTTCTGTACCATGAACCAACAATCGTTGGTCAGTGTCACAAAAGTTTATACTCGGTTATCAAAAGTACATCGTACTATTTCATCAAAATATATGATCAATATGAAATATATAGCACAGAGTATTAACTTTTTTGTACATGTGTAAAAAATGTTACAGTTAATGAATGTCACAATTCGTCTTATTCATCGATACTGCACTGCACTTATAATAGACCACAACAACAAGTCCTTGAACATCTACTGACTGTTAACAGCACACACAGTGAAGTCAATGACAAGATTTGTAGCTCCACAAAGCTACTAATGAGTGTACACAATAATGAAAAGACATCCAACAAAATCTTCTTTCACACTTTTCTTTCCTACGAGTAATAAACAAATTATATTTAATTGGTCATCATTGAACTTTTAAGCTGGATGCAGCAGGATATTCAAACACATGTCTATTTAAATTTATTAAGTTGTTCCGAAATGTCATCATTTGAGAAATTCAGGCGTGCTGCGTTTATGGCTCTATTAAGCCGTTGTACAGTAGCTTTGTCGCCCTCTCTCTTCTTCCACATTACCATGTACTTGAAAACAAATCCATGCGTGTTTCCAGGATCAGCATACAGCTGGTTCATTTGTTCATTGCTCAAACCAAGTTGAATGCCAAGCACCCAGTATTCTTTACTGGCAACTTTCAATAGATGGCTTTCCTCAGCTGGTGTATTTAAATCATCATCAGCAGCATCTACCCGATCTAATGCCTCTTTGAACCAGTATTTCATCGCTTCTTCCGATCAACAGACAGACTTGTTTTACAAGTTAACCACTTAAAATTTTTCTATTATTCATTAAATTAATGCTTCTTTGTAAAACGAAAGACGTTACAAGTTGACTATCTGTACTGGTAGATAAATGGGTTCATTCTTTAAATCTTTTTATTTCGATTCAAGCAAATATTAGAGACTGCTGATACAGGGGATCACAATATCTCATTGTGCCCAGTTAAACTGAAATTCTAAGTATTCTTAGCTACAAAACCATAAACCCGAGGACCGAATTTAATAAAAATTTCATTTAAATAATAGTTCCATACGTCTTCGTCGAAAATACAGTTATTGTATAGTACTGATGTCGTATATAATAACTTTGTTTAGAGAATAAAATAACAGTGTACCTCCTATCACTTTCAATGGGTAATAAGCGCACAATTCAACTGCAAACAATGAACATTGCAATTAAGTTGGGATGACTTATTAGTATGATTGCAGTATTGACTACACCAAACATTACATCTGTTCAATATAAATTTCCAAACACCATTATTACAATTTACAATTTTTTTTTTTAATATTAATTTCTTAAAAATTGTTGAAATTTCACATTCCATGTTCAATTGTAACTTGTTAATGTTGTTATGAAAAAAAAAAAAACGTTTGTAAATAACTGTGCAATATTTTAAACATTTCATTATTTCAACCATCCACTGATATTGTAGTGAACCTATATCGACCGCACCCACAATAACGTAGACATCCAATGACCGGAAAGAGTTGTAGCCTTTAAAAAACACCCAACACAAACAACAACACAAATTTCCCTTTAAAACACACAGTATCGACCAACATGTTACTGTTAATGACCATAATGCAACTTTCAATGCAGCAGGATTTGGAAAAAAGGACGTTTTAAAAGGTTACTCGGGTTATTTCGCCATTTAACAAGTTAAGCCGTGCAGCATTTATAGCTCTACTAAGTCGTTGCACTGTTGCTTTCTCCCCCTCTCTATTTCTCCACTTTACCATGTACTTGAAAACAAATTCATACTTATTGTTTCTATATGCAGGGTTGGCATACAGCTGGTTCATTTGCCCATCGCTTAACCCTAGTTGAATGCCCAGCATCCAGTATTCTTTACCAATGGCACTAGCAGCTTTCGATAGATGGTCGTCATCAGCTTTTTCGTTTAAATCATCATCATTATCTATCCGATCTAATGCCTCTTTGTACCAGTATTTCATCGCTTCTTCCCTTTCTACAGAATGACGAGTATCACACGCTGTACAATGCAATTCACGATCATACATGAAGGCACTCACTCTGAATAAGCCTTCGTTGGGCAACGACTCTTTCATGGCTGGGCATTGAATGTACTCATCAATTGCAATAGCAGTCCTGGGTTTCTCCAGTGACTGACCAACAAAATTAAGTAGGCTCCGATGAAGCTTCAGTCGAACGACTTGACACAGCTTGAAGTCAAGTTCAAATATGCTGTCTTTCGAACAGGAAGCTATCCTTGCATAAATGATGTGATCTTTGTACCAGATTGTCAAGGTGTATGTCTGACGAAGATCAAACACAGCAAGTCCATTGTACAGCCGGTTATTTTTACCTTCTTTGCAGATAGGCCAAGATCGAATACACACAGCAACAAGTCTGTGGAAGAACGACGGAGGCATGAACTTTTCACAAAAAACAAAACACAAAACTTGTGTTTTTTGGGGATTTTCCGGTGAAGTAAATTTGGATATGGGGGGTGGTGGATTCTTTAGTCTACAAGGAACAATATGAAAATCTAGAAATTTGGCATTCAAATGTTCAGCTGCATCAGTTTCATTTTGTTCAACGTATGGAAGATTTGCGGCTTCTACGGCTTCTTCAAGTTCTAAGGGCTTTGCCATAACATCTAGGTACTCCATGTACTTAATAACATGTACTCTGTTTTCTTTTATATTTTTATCACTATTGTCCATAATTTCATTGAAAACCTCTGGTTTGAGAATAGCAAGTTCCTCATATGTTCTCCAATGTTCTAAAGATTTTGGGGTTTTATTTCGTACATGATATATAAAGCACTTGAAGACTTCAATGATCCACTGAGGAGCAAGAACAACCAATTGCTTGAGTTGATCTGTGTTGAAATATAGTATATTACCATGCCTGTGCTGAATGTCCAGAAACAAGGCTAGTTCCTCTTTATTAAGTGGGTGTACAAGTAATCGATTTTCGTTTTCTAATTCGTCCATTTTTAGTAATTGTTCTCCTTTATCTCTCAATTTGTCAAGTGACTGTTCCATTTGAATCCATCTTATTGGATATTTTTCACCCCAATAGTCTTGCTTCTCTGCCAAAAGGCTGATTTCTTTTCGTATCTCACCAAAAACAGGATCTGCTGGAGATAAATTGTTCACCAGGAATCTCCTCTTATAAACATGTTCTAAGATCGGTGAGCCTACAAATGATTTAAGTGCATTATCAAAGTACGTATCATTCTCAATTTCTTTATCTTCGTCGCTCCCCATCATTTCATCTTTACGAGTACCAACTAAAATAACGGTTGGATGTATTTCCCCTGCTGTGGACTTATAACCGCTGTACATGTGGATAGCATTCAGCCAAAACTTAAAGACATCCAAATAAGTACAGTCATTAACTAAACCACACCATGTTCCACTTTTTTCGGCATCGCTTTCTTTTACAAATTCATCCAATTTTTTTGTCATGTCCATCAGAACAAGGTATATAGACCTCTGATTTAGGAAGAATTGATGGGTAGAATAGTACAGTGTCTGACCTGCGAAATCCCAAACAGACACGGTGGTGTCTGTCTTTCTTTCATAAGACGCATCTCTGTTGTCAGAAGAATCCTTGTTGTTTTCATGTAACTCAAGAAGAACATCTTTAACCACACCTTCTTCTTTATGTTCTTCAACATTGTGCGTTATTGCTGCCAGCTGATCTGGTGATTCCTCAGTATCAGTATCATCCGAAACATGTTCTTCTTCATCAGGCACACTGTCTGTGATGTCCTGTACAATTGGAGCATCAAGTGTTGAATTTATGTAAGTAGGTTTTTGCATTACATCCCAACAAGCATTAATTAACCGAGACTTATATTTTGCTTGTTTTTGCTCTTTATCCAAACACCAATCTCCATCTTCCATCAGCTGGCACCTGCGAAGGTCAATACCTTCGGTGCTTGGAGGAATTATGTTTTTATCTCTAAAGTCTTTGATCAGGTTGTTCACAAGAGACGTTTTCCCCACACCAAACATGCCTACGACCATCAGACGAATATTCTTCACTTTTTCGGAGCCATCTTTAAGAGCTTTGGCATAAATCACAACGGCCGTGTCACCCAACTGTTTTAGATCATTCGGAAATTGTTTCAACATTTCCTCGTCTACAGTTGTTCCAGCAGCTTTAATGTCCTCCTTGTAAACCTCCTTCATCACATGTCTGGCAACATTAGGCTGATTCCACATCACAAGCAAAATGTCAATGATCTCTTTGGTCCTACTGACTGTAAACGGTCCACTAAATCCTAGCTTATTGACAAACTGCCTCGTATTCTCTGTCAAAATCATGTAATTTCTTCTTTCAATGACTGTTTCATTCGATATTCTTGTAATAATCTCTTTTAATAACTTACTCTGTTCTTCCGTACTCTCTTTTACCACATCCAGTAAAAGCCGGGCACTCGCACGCGTTTGGGGATCAATTCCGCCATCTCCTTCAGAAGGAATATCTTCTTGGCCATTCATTTCAATCAATGTGTAGCATATCCTGTAGAATGAAACATAAAACTTTGTGTTTTACAATATGTAAAACCAACATTAAGTGTGCTTCTCACTAAACACTAAACCCCAGTGTTATCCGGAACAGGGTGTATACAGCATGATGCACTGTCCCATAATAACTTTACTAATGAGTCAATTATCATATGAGAGAGAATCGCAGAGCAATAAGTTAATACAAAACCATCATTTGTCATCTCCATTTAAGGCCTTTTATAATTATTGTGTCGTTCAAAGGAAGGAAGCCCTTTAATACTCTCAAGTTTTACACACCAACTAAATATTACAGTTTCTAGTTCTACAGACAAACTCTAGAGTAACAAGGAATAATGAGCAGAAATAGCTTTAGAACTTCACAGTCATTTGATAATGCTCTCAATTATATCAAGTTTCAATTTAATCCTTCATATACTATAGAGTTCTCCACTGTGCAAGAATATACAACAAAATGGCAGTACGTTCATTAATATTGTGGTAAAAATAAAAGTTGACACACTTTTTTTTTTAATACCCGGTACCATTACTCTGTGTTTAATTTGGAATCTTTTCATTAGGAATTGAATTGAAGTATGGTCGCTAAAAGTAAATTAAAGACATTGGGTGTCCTAGTTTCCCGTCAAAGGAATGTTAATCCAATTCATGTTTTTTGCATGGAGAAACCCCGTTATTGTAGTCAGTGAAATATTTAAAGTTTGAGGGTCGTCTCAAGTTTTATAAAAATATGTTCAATGGTTAAACAGTTATTGTACATGCTCCACACACGGAAATTAATCAACAACTGTATAAATACTGAATAGTTAAATCTTACGCTGATTACACTCTACTGTCCCAGTAAGCACTTGTTTTCATCCACAAACGATTTTGAGAAGGTTGGACTGATTACTGTATTGCCTCAACTTAAAACTAACTTTTAAAAAAGATCTATTACGTTTGGATTGTGCTTTAACGCAGGTAGTATTAAATCTCAATATCACATTTTGTACTCAGAGTGTTATCAAGTTACCAATGTGCATAAACCATGAGTGAGCTTATTGTAGTAAACACAAAACAGAGAAGTAGCAGGAAATGATCCCTTTATTGTAATTTGATCTACGTTTTAAAATTAGCTATGATAACTGTGTGTATTGTAGACATTTAACTGTAATATATGTTTCTTTCAACGATTTTTGTTACATACTTTTAGTTTTTTGTATAGTCACCTTAAATATATATTATTTTTATCCTCAGGGGTAACCCAAATGCATAATATTACATTTGTAAGTTATGAGCAGTTACCTTAGAAGATAAACATAACTTAAACCTTGAATTTAAAGTTTTCACATTCGGACAAATACATTTTCGCAGTTTTGGATTTGTCCAGACTAGTTTTCCTAGATAGTCGGCGTTTGGTATAATATTGCCCTTATAGACAAGTAATTTAATGTTTAATCAGCATTTAACAAGTCACAGTAACGGCTCAGTAACTTGAATTTTAATACAACAATGATCCACAATTAATGCAAATAGAAGTGCAGATACCTGTCTGTTTCATACATAAATAGATTTCTAATCAATATTCGCGAAATATAGATTCGATGAATGAAGTTGTATTGCAATAAAAGTATAAATACATACTAAGTTTTAACGATTTTTCTTCATTATTTATCTGTGCACTTTCGATTTCAAATTTAAAGCGGAAGTTATTTGGTTTAATGTAGAGGCTACACCTAACTGAACACTAAATTCAAAGCACTTAATTACATCTCAAGTCTGAAGTTATATATTAAATGAAAGGTCTCTAATGCGTAATACTGCACACTGAACTTGCGTGTTGAGAGAAATTAAGAAACAAGAAGGATATGATGGCGCAAAGCGCTTACCTGAGTAATGTCAAAGAAGAAGACCATACTGTTATAGCAGGTTATTAAAATTAAGGAATGTGAATAATTCACATGTACAGAATGGGTTTTATTTCATACACTCGGCAGTGCAATAGGCTATACAGTCGGGCAATGTTTTTGCTCATGGTTCTCAGATAAAAATTTTCTCGAAATTCTTTTCTGATACTTGATCACTAAGACTGTGACAATCCTAACAAATGCAGAAACAGCTTTTTAAAAATAATTATCTGTCCAATGATGACAAGCAAAGTTAATGCTGGCTCTGAATCCATCAATGCTGCTTGTACAGATATTTGTGTGCAAAGTGTGCAATAGTTTGAACTCTCATTTCATCGGTTTCCAACCAAATACAATTAAAAAAATAAGCAAATTAATGTCTTTAAAGACGTTCGCAACAATAAGAAAATAATTGGGTTAATTTCTCCTTTTTGTCTTCATTATTTCTTTATTGTACATAGGTTTCATATACTAATTTCATCTCTAATGTCCTTTCAAAAGAAATATGTTAAATAGTAAAAGTTCATAAAGCATTATATATAATAATCAAAAACACACTTATGCAATCTATTTCCAAACAAATTACTTCAAAAATGATCCATTAAATATCTCCATTATATTGATAAGTTGTTTATGTATGTTAAAAAGAAACAGGAAAAAAGGCAACACAAGTACCCTCTCTGAAATCCAATATTTCCCAAACAAGTTCGGTGAGCCATTCTTTTTATTAATGTTTTGGTGTAAGTATACATTGATGCATGTATGTTCGAAATTTAAGAAAATCTGTCGTTTGGAACAAAATATGCATTTGATAAAAATGAAGTTTCAGAAAGCATTATTAGTTCCCATTTGACACACTTAAATTTCCAGTCAAATTCATTATTTTAGCAGTAAATGTAGGTAAAGCGTTTTTATTAGCAACATAACTTGTTTATTGCCAAACAAAGCATGTACAAACATATCAGTTGAAAGAACCATAACCTTGTTTGAAACAAAAACTATCTTATATACTTAAAACTTTGATTAATATCAAAACTGAACAAGGGGCTTCCACAGGTACCGTATTCAAAATCTAATATTTTCGAAACAAGGCCGGTGACCCATATTTTTTACGACCGTTTTAGTTTCATTATACAACGACGCATGTATATAGGATTTCGGAACAAAATCTGTCGTTTGGAACAAAAGATATTCGTATATTTGATAAATTATTGGTGTTTTCACAGGCATATCTAATGCACATTTAATCTTGTTGAGTGTCCATTACAAGTCATTTGTTAAATGATGACTGTAGATAAAGCGCGTGTTATCATTTAACTGCACTTGTATATTGCTAAACGAAACATTAAAAAAAAACATTAAAAAAAATATACATTTAATAATCTCCCTCTTTTTTCGAAAATAAACGCATTATATTATTCAAAATTCTAAGTAACACAGGCTTCGACAGGTACCGTGTTCAAAATTCAATATTTCCTGGATTAAGGTCGGTGACCCCTATTTTTTAAGACTGTTTTAGTTTTAGGATACATCGATGCATGTGTGTGCCAATTTTTATGAAAATCTGTCGTTGGAAAGAAATTGAAGGACATTGTTGCGAACGTCTTTAATAGGCTCTGACATGAAAATTCAAAACACCTGCTAATATCCGGTATTTTTTCAAAAGGCAAGAAGGTCTCATGTTGCCTAAACAAACGGTAACAGTGCATGTATGCTCGCCGGCACGTCGTCAAGACTTGATAAAAAAAGTCTCTATCCCCCATTAGGTCCATTTTTTTTGCATTTTCTTGAACAACATGGGACAATAACGATGTTGTTTGTGGTCCGATCTGGCCAATGTTTAGCTTTTGCTCAGACCGCATGGTCATGCAAGAACTGAATGTTTGGTTAAGATTGGATACAAAAAGATGTCCGTATTTTGGAAAAGACAGGCTTGCATGTTTCATTTATAAGGGCCAATAACTGTACCGTTCCTGCTTCAATATGGCCCGTTACCAATCTAAACTAAGATATGGCCAACACAAAGTTTGGTCAACATTAAATAAACAATGAAGTATTTATCGCATGCGCAAGCCAATTATTACCAGCATATGGATATTTTTTCCAAATACAACAGAAAATAACTCAGTTTTTTTTTTTGTCCAATCTTGAAAACATTCTTATAGTTTGAGATATTATGTTCCTAAACATACTGTACAAGACTGGTTAAGATAGGATGAAAAATGAAGCCTCTATCATGAATAAAGTCCATTTTGTCACGATTGTTATTCATTACTTTCCTGTTTAGTTTGGTTTTCAAAATTTGAATTATTTTGTTTAAGGCTTCACCAAAATAATAATCATTGCAAAATCAAATGTCTTCTAATGTTCTTTGTTTCGGGTGTGCAGTCTATACAGTCAAATGACACAATATCAAAACAAGTGTGAAGTTAATTTATTAAATTTAATTACATATTTAAATGAACTTCACATTGATGTTGTTAAATAGGACAGGTAACTTTTTGGATTGTTTGCCTACATAACTAATCTAATTGTCACATACAGTCGGACACTCGTTAACTTCGAGCTTTCCCGTGGTCAGGAATATTACCCATATGTAGAAATAGCTATTCTATGTCTGATCACCGTTAAATTGGGTTATGACCTTGAGCACTGCAGTGTATTGAAATCGACTCTCTAATAAAACAACCGTGAACTCCTTCCGAAATATGCATAAGTGCATATATCTGGCTTATTTAATCAAATAATACATTTCTAGTGATTCAGTGAGAAGCTTAGATGATATGAATAAAGTTGTATATCGATAAAAGTGTAAATATTTATTTGGTTCTCACGATTTGTATTCATTATATTCCTGTTCAGTTTCGTTTTCAAACAAATGTGTTGTTTTTAGGCTACACCACATTAAACATCATTGAAAAAATTAATTTGTTATAATGTTGTTTGTTTCGAGCATATGTACAGCCTATTCAATCAAATGACTTAATTACAAAACAAGCGTGAAGTTAATGTAAATATATATTTAATTAAACTTCACATTGAAGTTGTTACGTCAGTTAACTTTTGGAATTTCGTCTATATGGGCAATAACTGATATGGTTTTCACATACAGTCGGACACTCGTTAACGTCGATCTCTCTCGGCGTCAGGAATAACATTGGCCACATATAGAAATAGCAGTTCTATGTAAAATCAGCGTCTTATAGTTTTAATAAGACCTTGAGGACTGCAGTGTATTGAATAAGGCTATTTAAGAAAACAACGCCTCCCAAAATATGCATGAAAGCACTGATACTTGGCTAGTTAATGCTTTAAATACATTTCTAGTCATTCAACGAGAATATTAGATTATACTTATAACGCGATATCGTCATAAAAGTGTGTATACTTACTTAGTTCTCTCGATTTGTATTCATTCGTTTCCTGTGCAGTTTCGATTTCAAACATTTTTTGTTTCAGGCTACACAACACTAAACATTATTGCAAAATCAAATGTGTTCTGATGTTTTTTGTTATGGATATATACAGTCTACCCAGTTAAATGACTTAATATCAACACAAGTATGCAGATAATTTATTTAATGTAATTATATATTAAATTTAATTTCATGTTGAAGTTGTTGAATACGACATGTAACTTTTTCCATCTTGTGTACATATTTAAGACTATTTAAAAGAACGATCATACCCAACGTGTAAATGGATATAAGTGAAGATTCCTGGCTCACTAAATATACGTTACTACTCATGCAGTATGAATCTTAGGTTCTATTAATGAAGTTGTATCGCGATACAATTGTAAAAACTTACTTAGTGGTCACGATTTTGATTAATTTTTTTGTGTGCTTTAGTTTCGTTTTACAAAGTTTGAACAACCGTAACCATTCGGGCTATCCTGGTTAGGCGAAATAAGCTTTACGTTGTGCTTGTCGAAAGTGGCTGATGTGATTTAATAGTGCGTTTGAGGATACTATCATTCTAAACACCACGTACACTAGTATCAATGTGTAAACATGGCTGTCGAAATTATCTGTGTACTATCACACATGGTATTATGGGATTTGCAACCCACGTTAGGCTTTCAAATCGGTTCATATACCCACTTGCGCGATAACAAAAATGTGCTAAAAGGTAATTCTTCAACAATGTTATTAAGTTACTATTTTTATTTTGGGGAGTTAAGTTCTTTAAGTGGCCCTTACTATTTAGTAAAGCTTAGCCTTGTTTCCGTGAGCTTTGAGTTGTGTTTGGGTCCTTTAATGGTTTTGTTTCTGTAAAAACTTGGCTAAAATACTAATTATTATATTAACTGTCATCACCGGTGACACGTTCGCAGGCGCACAAACATTACATCAGATATCGTTACTCAAAATACCGTCGTTATGCGTCCTTAATAGGTCAACTTAGACAACTTTTTCACATAAATTATTATATGAAATTAATTAATTGTGTGGGTGTCATAACACCTTTATTCACTGGTACTTTTACATCAAGACCCAGTAGCTAAGTGTTGATGTTTACTGGTGTTTTTTTGTTGTTGTTTTTATGGGGTGCTGGTTTAAATAAACTTTGTTTAAGTGTTCCTTTCTACTTACGAAATGTCAACATAGTTTCCCAGTGTTGGGGGTGTGTATGGGTCAATGTCAAGGTCATAACATGTATAAAAGTATTTCTTTAAATTACATAACTTAGAATGTCATTAATTTTAATTTTAATTTTCAGGAATAGGTACCTTTTGGTGAGACTTTGCTTGAATATATGTAGGCTTCATTTTTCATTTCGGGACCAGCGAATAAGTAATTTTATTTTAACTTCTTATAAAGTCTTATAAACAGCTCTTGTTTTATTATTCGATTAGGTCCACTTTAGATTTAGGATCACTTGAGACTCTCCGGCGTCCATCGTTTGTTGTCCGTCTTGCACATTTGACAGTCGACAGGTCACTTTTTTATCGGATCACAATGGGTCATATGCGGTCAAAACTAGGTCACTGGTTCTAACTTGTTCAGATTGTTGTTCTCCATTAAATCTAGATTCTGATAAAATATATGTCATCCGTAGCCATAAACTAGGTCGCTGGGTCAACATTTTAGCTCACTTTTAAACTACCAGGTAGTTAAATCGTGCAGTTTTATATTTTTATTTACGAGCAAGAAGAAGAAAGTTACTATTTCGTTGTCTTGGAATGCCTCTTCCAATGTATGATAGACCAGGCATACTGGAATATTTTGGTTCGGCATTTATGATTATATAATTAGAAGAGTTTAAATATGACCCAGGACGTACTGTAAAAAAAAACAAATCTTGCTAATCCCATGTTCGGGGTTGTTTTGTGATCGCGTGTTTGAAATGGATAAAGCAAAACGTGGTATATACCAGGTAAGCACTAAATAGTCGACTAGCATTTTGTTTCTTAATACCTTATTATTGAATTGGTTCATATTTTTAACAAGCTCAATTATTACTTTGTATTTGTATAGCCAAGTGGGCAGGATGGTGTTCAGCTTCCTTTGTATTTACTAACCAATGATTTTTTTTATTTTTTACAATGGTGTTTTCAAGTATGGATTAAAGAACTATATGTAATACACATTCTTTATTGTTTTCGGAGGTGAAGTGATTTTGGTTTTGTTCTTGCTGCTAAAATTTATTGATATTGAACACTTTCGGAAGCTAGCTATCTTTGGATATATAACATATAAATTATAAAAGAACTGTCAAAACAACACTTCTAGTTTCTAGTACCGATATACAGTGTATCGTGATGGTTACTTGTACATTCCACAATTAAACATACTGCAGTAGAGTTAACGTTTTCTTAATCCGAAAACATTGTCAACCATGTAAACTGTTTATAAACACAGAGTCTAATCACATATCTGATTAGTGTAACACCATGCTATACTGTCCGAATAGTAAAATATGTGCATAACGTCTAGTGTTTCATAGCTTTTAAGCGATAACGGTTACGTCAAAAAAAGGAAGTATGGTAGGGCACGGAATATTTGTTTTATCAATACGTTTAATTTTAATACCAATTAAAATTGTATTTTTGTAAAAAAAGCCACAATTTAATGCAGATCATTTGCCTTGAACGGATGATTATATATAAACATCATCTACGTTGAAAGTATCGAAGGCCCTTTCTAGCTAAAATGTTCCTTAGAAAAAGTCTGTATTTGTATGTTTAAAAGCCAGTTATACATGTATGTGAACATTTACACATAGTAACTACATTCATTCAAAGAGAATTAATTTGCTTTATTTTAGCTATCAACTTTTGATTGCAGTTAGTGCAGAATTATACATTATGTCTGGAAAAAAACAAACACATTACCATCTACAGCACACAACAATTATCAATGGAATGGGTTAAATGGATACAGGGGCGTATCGACAGTAGTATGACAACACCATTTGGAAAGACAGTTCATTCATAAAAAATGTTGAAGCATTGTTACAGTGTACATAATGAAAGTCGCGTGTATATAAACAACTGACAACATATATAATTGTATTATATAAACACACTGGTCTTCAATTAGTAGTAATAATAAAATCGATATGAATGAATTCATGATGTACCATTACGCGCATGCACAATATTAATAAACGTGTAGCATAGGAAAGTTTTTAATGCTACTGGACGCGTGTGTCCATTTTTTGTCAGTTTATGTTTTTTTCCTTGTGTATGTATTTAAAAAAAGATTTTATCAATATATTGTCGCTTCTTGAACTCTTAATACTTGATATAAATAGGAAAGTATCTTGTGTTCACTGTTTGTCAATATTTCTGCGAATTACCATAGAATACGGCGTCGATATACCCCGAAACATGCAATTACTGTAAATTGTACAACATTCTCGTCAACTAAACTCACATGCATATCTTTCAAAACAAACACTATCTAAGCATTCTATATGTAGATATGCACGCATTTCATATACAATACACACTATAATTTTATGGAATACATGCAAGTATAGAGTATAATTTTATAATATTATTATGTCATGTAAATACATTACTACAAGTGCATAAACTACATCAATGTATACAAAAAGCACATATATGACCAAACTCCTAACAGTGATCTCCCTTGCTGCAAACTCACAGTTGTCTCTTCTGCTGTGCTGCACTAACCACTGCCACCACAAGTTGCCCATCCAAATTTTGATGAAGATTTCTGTATTTAATTTTAAATATATTATTGGTTTAATACATATTTGTTTAATGTATTTCACAAAAAGTATTAGTTTTTATAACAGTAGAATTGTTTCTTTTTATTGAAAACTTTAATAATAATTGCATCACTAGTGAATTGAAAGAAAAGAAAGTGAAAGTTGCATGCATGTTGGGGGTAATTCTGCTTATTTCCAGTAAATTTGCATGTCTAAACATACAACAATTATCTCTTTCCATAAATATCTGACATTAATAACTGTAAAAAGCCAATAAAGATACTTTTTTTTTTCGCTGTTGGATAATAATAATTAAAAAAATAATTTTAGAGACACTTTAGTCACATTATATTTGTTCCGGCTGTGAATTAATCTACCAAAGGTGAGCTCATTTTGAGGAGTTTGATTAATTATCAATATATAAGCACATCAATACAAACAATATGACGCTCATTTATGTAAAATAGAAGTAAAGTCTTGCTAGAGGTGTAAAATAATTAATGTATCATTTAATCCTGTAAGTTCGTGTCCTCCTTCAAGTACGTGTTGCAAACTCTGGCGTCATTTTCGTTCCAATGACGCTACGTGCGAGTATCTATTATTCGCAAATATAGCCTTATTTATTATGCACTTTTTCAACATTTATAAAAGGTTGTTAACATTTATTGGGTTTTCAACATTCCATTATATATCAATGCATGCAATCTGAATATATAGTGAGCATGTAAAAATTGGAACATCACTTAATATGACAAACATTAAATTAAATGACAAGGTCATGTGGTATCACAATCATCTAAAGTTGTTTACGAGCTTGGAGGATTTAAGTAAGACTACACATTTTTCACAAAGTTATTCGTTACTTGTAATAGTCATATTACATTCCAGTCTGTTAAAATATACAAAGGCACACTTATAAAATATTTTTCTTTGAAATAAGAAGACGTAATAGATAACCTTTGTAAAATAATAATATAAATTCATAGTAACATAAAGGGACTTTTATAATAACATATAATAATGATACAACTACTACTACTAATAATAATAATAATGTCATAATACAATAATAAAGACAAATTTACTAATACAACGCAGTAAATGTTTGTTTCAATAAACACTGAAACACATTCTACATTTTCAAAAAGCCCCTCAACTTAATCCGTCTAAGTGAATCAATATAATTTTTTATTATTGACATTTATAACTGACATAAATATTTGATTATACTTTGGTAATCTAGATATTACATAACGTCTGAAAAAAATGCACGCTTATTCACAGCCATCGCACACAATTAAAATAATTATCAATGGAATGTGCGCATGTCGGCAAGAGATGTATACATGGTATTTGTATCTACATTTCTTAAGTTAAATTGATGCAAACTGTTTACACATTT
>JAPFQT010000835.1:0-42419 GCA_027627225.1 Congeria kusceri | reverse complement strand
GCCGCCGTCGGCCCGTTATCGGTTATATGTGATGCCGTTATTTTCGCATCGCCTAAATAAATCAATAATAAATTTAAAAAAAAAACATTATATTTCCAAATATTTATTTTTATTCCATAAAGGAAGATATTAAACTTATACTTTTAATAATCATAATAAACATTAATTATTCCAACAGTTTCGTTTTTAAAAACAGGCATTAAGAAGGACAATAATATAAATAGTAATTCAATTACATGATTCTATATTTTTATTACAATGAAAGTTTTTATCTACCATATAAGTATATTCACCATAAATCACGCCCTATTTTCGACTACCTATTTGGAACAATAGCCAGTCTTGAGGCAACAACACGATAAAATACAAAAATGAAAAAAAAAAAACGCAATCGTTTTTATTATAGAAGGGTATACATGTGTCAAAGTGTGATCTTAACGCCTTATTTTAGACTATTCAAAATGAAACAATAAACGTATTGATGGATAAAGGCGTCTAAGAATAACACACAACATGCATGAAACAAAAATTAAGGGCAATTAATAGAAATTCAATTACATAATTATATATTTTTATTACAATGAACTTTTTATCTACAATCTATTTATATTCACACCCTATTTTCGACTACCTATTTGGAACAATACACAGTCTTAAAGAGACTTGTTCACAGATTCAAAATATAATTTTAAGGAACACATCAGGGAGCGAAATGACACTAATGGCATAGACTCATTATGAAAATACAGTTTCGTTTATGAATTGTGATCATTTGAAATTGATAAAATTGAATAATTTGGATTGTTTCTGTTAATTCCGTTAAATTTTGTAACAACACGTAGATCACTTATATAAAGTATAAAAAGCAGACTCCTTATAACAGTCCGGATGGCCGAGTGGTCACGGCGATCACCTTTTAATCCAAATGGCACTAGGGAGTCTAATTATGGTTTACACAATAAAAATCATAAGTTTTATAAGTTAAGATTTAAATTGTAAAGTAACAATTAACGGACACATATAAAGTTAACTATTCATCAGAATCTTCGTGAGCCATGGCCGATGTCGTTGTTGATGGCTTGCTGCGCTTTTTGCGCCCACCCTCACGGTCACTGGCATTTCGGAGCCATTCTTTTATGAAATACTCCGTTTCGCTGTTTGTTGTGTTTGGAAAGACTCGCTTGACAGCTACTGAAAAAGTACAAATTTAGGTATATTAATGATCAATTAAATACATTTGCTTAAATATCTTAATTAAGATTTTTAATTTATTAAAACAGGATATTCGCTTACTTTTTCATGGACAAGTATTATTGTTAAACTTTCAAATACACAGTGCTATTCAATTTTGATGTACGGTTTTAAAACCTCAAATATCATGGCAGTTTAATTCATAGTCATCAGAATAACACATTCTTGTTAAATTATATGCATAAAGTATTGCATTACTGCTGACTATAGTACTATAATGTTATAAAAGTGTCTTACGTAGAATAGCCAAACACAGCTTAAGCGACTGAAAGGACATCTTTCCGCGCCCCGTCCAGTTAAAGTCTCTAGCCAACTGGTTTTCGAGGACCCCCGTCATTAGATGCTTGGTCATGAGTTTTACGGAGGACCCCCCAACATTGGATAAATAGTCCACCTGCGAGGAACAAATATACAAAAGTTTTAAAAACAAAATTTAAGGGTACAAGCTTTGATAAGTTAAAGACAGCCGAATTAGAAGATAATACACAGTAATTCTACATAGAATTTCATAACACGAGTCCGACAGTACATACCAACATCCGTAATGTGGCTTTATCACAAAGCCTCTGCTCGACTTCCTGCACATCCTCCACATTCCTCACCGGAAGGTTGATTCCTTCAGGAAGTTCCTGGCCTCCGACAGGTCCGTTCATGCGTTGAATCAAGGTAGCCAACATTGTCTTGATCTCGCGCTGATCGTGTTTTATCTCCTCTAAGGAGCGCAGGATAGAAATATCCTTCCCTAAAAATGGTTAAGGATATGACTGTCACTGTGTTGCATAAAACTTACTTTTTTAATCAGGATGTAATGGTTAATGCAAATTAGTACAATTTATTTGTTTGAGAAATGAACACCTTAAATTGAAATGTATTTAACAAATTAATTTTACTCAGTGTAATTATCCTAAGGGATAATAAAAAATAATTAGTCCTCTTATCTTAAAATTATAGAAACTATTTCTTACTACATGTTTATGTATTGAAGCACAGATTTTAAATAAAAATGCAAAAAATGTTGCGTAAAGACATAAAAATGTAGTTAATAAAATACTTCCCATAGTTTAGGTAAAGGTGCAATGACAAAATGTCAAAAATAATTACATAACACAAATAACATGTTAACAACCAAAGAAAATACTTCAGGAATAGTAAGTACCTGAAACAATAATTTGTGGTCTGTCAGAAGACAACCTTGAAGATTCACCACTGGAAATGTGGGTTGGCTGTTGAAGGCTGGGTCTGGGCAACAATAGTGCGGAATCTTCACCCGGCTGTTTACTGCTGGGCCTTGGTGTCGACAATCCGGATTCTGCACCCAGCTGTTTATTGCTGGGCCTTGGGGATGATGGTCCGCATTCTGCACCCAGCTGTCTGTTGCTGGGCCTGGGCGACGACAACGTGGGGGAATGACATCCTGTTCCGACAGGTAAGTTGATTTTAGGGGGAGGTGTTGGCATCAAGCTAGCCGAGTCTTCGGTGGTAACCAACCGCTTCTTGGCAACACAAGTTTCAAGCGATTCATCTTCTGTTTCAGAATTCGAATCAAGGAAGCGTGGGTTTGGCCTTAAATCGAAGAAACCTTATCATTATGTTGTCTCATGTTTCAATGTTGTTTTTTCGTTTATTATTATAATAAATTCTGTTTAAGAACGGATTTTTCGAATGATTTTTTAAAAGAATTTTGATTGCAACGGGGGTTTTAATTGTTGCTATTGTGAACACATATTTAGTTTTGCTTTTGCCGTCATGAGACTGTTAAAAACATTAAGTAAAAAACAAAAAGTAAATTTGAGATAACCTGTGTTTTCTTTTTCGAGCAACTGGAGGCTGTCTTGATACATCTGCATCTGTTTGCAGATCTGACCCGTCTTCAGCCTCCTTAGCCTTCTGCTGTGCTTTTTCAAAGGAATCTGAAGATGTTTTAAAGTGCATATATATATAATAAGTAAATAGAACTATGTTCTACAACATAAAGCTTTTCTTTCCATAGGCATAAACATTAACAATCATGTTTTTAATGCTTAAACAATGAATGGCTATCACATTAACGATCATGTTTTTAATGCTTAAACAATGAATGGCTATCACATTAACGATCATGTTTTTAATGCTTAAACAATGAATGGCTATCACATTAACGATCATGTTTTTAATGCTTAAACAATGAATGGCTATCAAGTCTTTCAATCGTTCATGTACTTTAAATTCATTAAATTAATTATGAAAGAAGGAAACAATTTCTCAATATTGAGTTGATTTAAGAAATATGCATGATACCTTATAACTGAAATCTTCAACTGTCAAAACACAGAAATTAAGTGTGCTACAGATCACGAATGTTTTTGTTACGGCACGCTACATTTTCCATTTCCAATTTGGTAAATAATCACAAACATCACCATTTCTTTGTGCATTATTCATATCACAAAAATAATCTGGCACGTCAGGGCTTTGATTACCTGTAATATACATCACCCGGCGGATACCACAGGAAATCCAAGTATCTTCTGGCTCTTGGTGTTGTTTTACAGCCATATGCAGTCTTATGGATGACTTTATTTGGGGCCAAAGCACCTTCTTGCTTCCATCCGCCTCATCAATTAACCATTTTTCCGACACAACAGCAACTTCATTCGAGGAAAACTCAACTACCAGGTATTTTGACATGATCTGGCATTACAAAATCAAAACATAGCAGTTTAGTAACGTTGTTTCTTTTTGAAAATGTCAACTTGAAGGTACAGTTTGAATTCTTGTGTATTGAGTCCGACATATTTGCAGATTGTTATCAGACTGATATAATGAAACTTGAAATCTAAGTGATAAAAATTTCATTAATGGATGAAACTCGACTTGACTACATAATTATACATGAAAATGATGTATATCATTTCCTCTTACTTAGGTAACAGTATTACTTAGGTACCAAATCATGAATAAGGGGAATGCAAACAAATCCATCATCTAATGGCAGAAGCACACATTTACAAGTAATATCAGTTAATAGTGCTTCACACAAAGAACCACTCAGTTTTCTAACATGTTTAATTCTTAAGTCTGAAGAAGGTAGTGGTATACTGAAAAAATTTGTTGAATAAGTGAACAATTCATAAACAGCATATTTGTCATTTGTTTCGTTGGTAAATATATTTCTTATAATGCCAACATTGTCATTAATAAGTATACAGTTATTCCCCTTAAAAATAGAGAAAACTATGTTTGGAAAATGGATTTCTTTAAACTGCGTTATTTTAACATTTTTATACCTCGCGAATATATATTATCAAAGTATATCCAAATTCTTACTGTACCTTCAAGTTATTTACGCACAAATGTACATGTGCGTTACAAAAAATAAGTAGATTATATATTATAATTTACAAATACTAACTTTAACTTTAAGGAAGATCTCCGAAAAAAACGCAATACGCAATTTCTTTGTTCGCAATCGCCTGTTTCAACTTTGCCGCCAGAAGGTTATGACAATTTCCAGAATCATGGCTTGGAACCGAACGAATTTATCGATCTTCAACGAAAACATTTACGACTACATCGGGCCGCTGTCGGCCCGCTATCGGTAAAATTAACCACAAGTTGCATATTTATTATTGACCAGATTTATGTTTTGTGGTACGAATGTTATTATTTTTTTAATATTTCATTAAAATTGTTGCATATAACATGACTTTATTGCTAATTACGTATATCGGGCGGCGAACGGATTAACATCGGATAGACATCGGGCCGATTTGCCGATATACCGTTTGGCTACCGATATCTATCCGATATCAGTGTGCTGGCTGGGTTACTTTAGATTGTTTCACTAATTTTAGGGCCTGTTTCTGTAACAAAATGAAGCAGCCCCTGGTGTTTATAAATATTTTAGTTTTTCTCTTTATTTTTTAACTAATTAAATTCATGTTCGGTCTATACACAACATATCGTAATTATAAGATATATTTTGAATCTACAAATAGTGCCCTATGTTTTCGGCCATTATATGGCCGGTGTATAACAAATAGTGGAAATACTGCACCTTTTCTTTGTTGGTCACAATACTGCCACAGAACATCTTTTGTTATCGATCAGTATTCAATAATGGGCTCTGTTTGTGTGTTGTTGTTTTTTCTAAATAGTATATCAACAGAAGGGCTCAGGGAACTTTTGAGCTACCTAATTATCCAGCTAAATGTACTAGAAAATACTCAGGAAGTGCTCTGAATCCAGTGGTTCAATATGCTAAACCTTTTTATTTTAATGTGTATTAAGTTACTACAGCATATGAGTGAAAGTCACCCTCTAATGACCTAACAAGTGTGAAACATCGCTTATGATTGGTTTATGAAAACTGAGTTCTGCTGCAGCTGATGCTAGAGAACGCTGATAGTGTTCATGAATGATACACTTTCCATTTCTGCAAAAGAATGGTGTATTCCAGGTGTCTTTTTTGAAAACCTCCCAGATGCACTGCGCAAAGTCGCATTCTTACCATGAAATCTTAACGGTTGTCCAGAATGCTTTGCCCAGTATAATTTAAAGAGTGCCCATAAAATTGATTGTTAACTACTTCAAACATGTCTGTGAACGGCAATGAAGTAGAAAACTTGTACAGAACAGCATAAAAACCCACACATAGAACAAGACTTTCAAACCCTGAGCTGGCAAATTACTAAGTAGGATGCTTATTGCTCGCAGAAAAGTACACAAAAAGAAAGACATTTTATGCAAACATGTTTGCTTGTCAATAGACAGCTATTAGATCAAACTCTCCGAGGGACAAAACAACAAGAGAGCCGAAATTGCCTTGCATTATCAACCTTGGTACGGGTTATGAATTTGGCACAAATGTATATTAAAAGGTTACAAGGGAGATAACCATTATTTAGTTCGGTAAACAGCTAAAAGTGGATTATCTCCCTTATCCAAATAGGTTTTCATCTTTGTTTACCAAATGTTCCAATACCTATGATGTTGTGTAGTCTAAAATAGTTTAATTTTAACTCAGGTGATTTCTGATACTTGTAAACAGTTCTTAGCCAAGTGCATGTTAATTTTGAAAAAGACATGTTTAAATTTTCTACTGTGCAAGTATGTGTGAAACAATCTTAATGGCGCAGTGTTTACAATTACATAAACAAAACATAGCATTTAAAAGGTCATGCTGCAATAATATTCAGACAGTCTAAAAAAGAAAAATTTCTTCAAAATTCTGTTAACATTAATCCAGTTTCTGACAAGAAGTTCATAATAATACAGTTTCTGTCGTTACACTGCCAATTTTGTTACTGTGATTTCACAGGGCGAGAACTTTGTGCAGCCCATCCGGGACTCGAACCCGGGACCTCTCGCTTACATGGCGAGTGCTCTCCCGACTGAGCTAACCTGGCAGGTACACTATCTCTCCCCTATAGTGAAATATTTCATACCAGGACAATGGCAGCCTGAATGATGGGACACAGTCTCAATTATAATGTAATGACTAATGGGAAATAATAATTTGATAAGTAATTTAAGTATAGTCGACTCCTGATAATATGAACTTGTTTGTGTCGAATTGCTCGTTAGCACACATTTTCTTTTAGAGACAAATATTGTATTGTTATATATTCAAATACATTTCTAATGTTTGGCTAGAATTAGGGAGGGTTGAATTTTGGTCGATTTTTTTGATGGCTCTAAGTGTTGGTCCCAGTTCTGGTTTACACACAAGTTATACTTGCTTGCCAAGACATTAACCGATGAGATGCGCTTGATTACTGTCAACATTTAATGTAGAGATGATGCAATAATTGATTTTATAGCTATCACAAACTTAAAATAAATCATGTGTATAAAATGTCATCATCCTCTTCGTCATCATCATCATCACCATTATCTACACATCGTCTCCCCTTTAACACGCGCCCAATTATTATAACCCATTTCGATGTAAGAACTCCATAATGTGGCTATTACTTTGACCAATGAACATCAGTATTACATGCAACAAATTCTTTCATATCTGTAAACATTAGTGCTAAGTAAATGTTAAAGCCTACATTGCATACAAAAACTATAGCCTTAGGATTCCTAAGTAGGATATTGACTAAGGAACCCGAATAATGGATCCTGCATGTGACGCAGAGATCTGGTAAACTTGCCTTAGGATTCCTAAGTAGGATATTGACTAAGAAACCTGGATAATGGATCCTGCATGTGACGCATAGATCTGGCAAACTTGCCTTAGGATTCCTAAGTAGGATATTGACTAAGGAACCTGGATAATGGATCCTGCATGTGATGCATAGATCTGTAAACATTAGTGTTAAGTAAATGCTAAAGCCTACAATGCATACACAAACTATAGCCTTAGGATTCCTAAGTAGGATATTGACTAAGGAACCCGAATAATGGATCCTGCATGTGACGCAGAGATCTGGTAAACTTGCCTTAGGATTCCTAAGTAGGATATTGACTAAGGAACCTGGATAATGGATCCTGCATGTGACGCATAGATCTGGCAAACTTGACTTAGGATTCCTAAGTAGGATATTGACTAAGGAACCTGGATAATGGATCCTGCATGTGACGCATAGATCTGGTAAACTTGCCTTAGGATTCCTAAGTAGGATATTGACTAAGGAGCCTGGATAATGGATCCAGCATGTGACGCATAGATCTGGCAAATTTGACTTAGGATTTCTAATTAGGAGGAACCTGGATAATGGATCCTGCATGTGACGCATCGATCTGGTAAACTTTCTTATTTACAATTGTAGCATGCATGTCTAAAGTATAGTCCAGACAAAAGTTGACATACACATTCAAACAGACATACTTCAAACAACCAATGTGAAAACTCATCGAAGTAGTCTTGAAAAAAGAGTTTAAGCCTGTCGCAGTAAGGACACATTCAGAGGCCAAACACTGAACAGTGAGGAAACTAACATCTGAGGAAACACCATCGCTGTAATAGCAGCAGGACCAGTGGGGGAATGCGACGCCATATAAGAAATGAATCAGCACACATGCATCTGTCTCTGACTGCTGTTAAAATCATGAACCAATATTAATTTTGCAATGATAAATACAATTTAGTAAGCTATAAAGTGTACACACCAGCAAAATTGACACACACAAAACGCATATCAATGTGATGCGTATAAATGATTAAAACTAGTGAACATTTCTGTGAAAGATACACACAGCAGAATTACTGTTTGCAGGCTCAAACTGATGTACTTTGTACACATTCTCGAGTCGGTTTACGTAGTTAAAACAGTACTTAAAGAGTCTTTAAAATGAATTAAATTCGATAGTTTGATAGTTCACATGTGTAAACTCCACTAATATAGTTTGACTTGTGCTTTGGTAATTATTTGTCTTGGTTATTGTATATATACATACACTACATGTATTTAAGAGTACAGAAGCATTTTAATATCCCTGATTTAACATAAAAATCCTCAGTGGCACTACTACCAGCATAACAATAATGCAGGGGAGATCACTGTTGAAATTTTATTTTGAGTAGTCTAACAGAGTTCTCTCCCTGAAATCAGAATATACTATTAATACTGTAACCCGAACTCATTACAAAAGCTGCTATGCTTTATATTTATTAGATACATTAAAATAAAAGTAAAAGTAAAAAATCTGTTAAAAAATGTAACTCAAAGAAAACCAACAAGATGTTATTGGTCATTTAGAAAGTAAGGACATTGTTTGGAAGAGATGTCTTCCAAAAACAACTGTTTTCTATTTTTATAACTCTTTATCAATGAATAATTTATGTTTGTTTTTCTTAAGGGCAACAATGAATTTAACTTCAAATGTATCCTTACCTCAATGCACAATGCTTTGATCGTGAAAATTGTAATAAAACATGCAACTACATTTATTTGTTCTACCTTTCTCTTTTTCCTTCGTCTTTAATAAATCAGAACTGAAAGCATGTATATATTATTCAAAAATTTAAGGTTATACATCTAGCTATAAGTTATACACACATTTGTATAAATAACATTTTGCTTTTGTTAACAGTTTTTCTATCAATTACTTCATAACATGTGCAGCGCTGTATTTTCCCACTCAATAAAATAAGGATTTTAAACAATCATTAATAGTACAAGACAACAGACTCCCTTTCCAAATGCCTCGACTCATAACAGATGACTTTCACCAGCAGACTGAATTCTGCAAGACACCAGGTGTGTTTGGCTACAAGTACACACTATGGCCAACAGGACAACTACACAATGATTTGCTACGAAGACCATAATGATGTTGCCCTGGATGAAAACAACAACAACAAACCAGTTGTACATCACATTCAAACTGTTACAGTCACAAAGACAATTTAGCTGTGAAGTAATGCAAAGTAGACCCATTGGCTGGAAATGGAACTGCCCCTGCGTATTTCAAATGGGCCGATATTACTTGTTACATACACAGACAGGGATCATGGACACAAATAACGGATCACAGGTACATGAAAAAGTGGCGTATTTGTGTGTCACAAAACACTTCTTGCTTAGAAATGGCAGCTGACACCTTTCTGTACGTGGTCTTAAACCAGTCTTCGTTTAAAACTTCAACCAAGACAGTCAGATCTGCAGTTGATCCAACATCACTGACACACAACCTAGCAGTTACAATATAAACACTTCAAATTACACAGCACTATATTTTGATAACATAGACATAAATTTTGTTACATCTCGGTGATTCTTCGTCTTGATTTCAAACACCTCTTGAAGTCTTACAACCGGAAATGCACTGCCCCAGTCTACAAGTAGTACAACACAACAACAGAAATCAGCATCAGATATTCTTTAGCAACACACTGGCTTTAGAACGAAAGGCATCAATATTAGAAATTTTAGCACACAAACATGTGCATCCATAATATTGTTTATTTACTTGTATTGATCATTTTGAATATGATTAGTCCTTCAAACTAATGAGGCAATGACTCTAACTCTGGTGTAACTACAAACTTACATGTACATGTACTAAAGAATATAAAAGCTGAGCTAGTTAAATCTTTAATTATAAGAAGTTATGTTTCCCCACCAAATAATGATAAATTAAGGGAATTTTTTGTTGAATCTGACCTGATATAGAGTGTGCGCAAGTGCAAGTTTCGTAAAGATTGGCTGAAAGTTTATGTTATGTTTGTTCATAAAAGACAATTTGGTGACGGACAACAGTCAACGCAGGATAGGTTCTCTATACGGATAGCGCACCAATCACTTTGTTAGGTATGCTTAATTCTTAGTAGGAACATATGTTAGGTCAACATTCGTCAACCCTATAGTATGTTCTAGGCAGTTCTGAACAATTCTTACCTCAGCATTTGTCAACCTGCGGCAGGACTTGAAAGTCAGTGTCTCCAGTTAGCACCCTGCCTGCCTGTCAGTGACCCCCAGTGAGCTGAAATGGTAAGCACAAGGACCCCATGTACCCGGTACTGCATTCCTACTTCTTTGCTGTGTACAACAATAAAATATTATGTAGGCATACTATAGTATACAACAAACAATGTTCACATACATTTACTCAGTTTACCAAACACAGGTGTGATTAAATAATTACATGTTTGTAAAAGCTTTAAATAAGTTTGGAAGGAAACACCAAAGAATGGCCAATAGCTCTCTACAAACTGAAGAATGCTAAAATATTTGTTTTCTCCAATTCACTCTGATGTCTTTGTAATCATTTTTAAGCTGTGCAAAATTGGAACTTACAGACAGATTGCCTAATGGGGAGAAATGCACACACTGAAACAGGCTTTTGAATTTTTAAAGACTATGAGTGATAAACGTGAAATAATGAAACGTGGTACTAACACACTGGCACATTCTGTGTGAGACACCCAGGCTGGAACACTCCTTACTTTCTTGTGGCTGTACAGGAATCCAGGTTCTATATTTCAAAGTAGAATAAATGTGATAGGTGATGTGTTCAACAGGCCGCAACGTATAACAAACCATTTTACCAGCCCATACTTAATTAGCCCATGTAGAAATAACAAGAGATGTTTGTAAAACCTGTACGCCCCCCGACTTGCGGCCAAGGCGTGAACATGTGCAATTGTTAAGAGATTTTTTTTATCTTGTATTACGCAAGGGGAGGAAATTAAAGTTGATGCTTTAGAAAGAAAGATAAGAGTATAATTATGGACTTATTTTTACAGTCTATTATATAAAAGGATACCTGTTTTCTTTTTTATTCGAACATCAAATAGTCCAAAACATCTCTAGATATCCTGCAGAAACAAAATGGTCTACGGTGAAAACAGTTTTCATGTTACAAGCCCCTTGACCTTTGACCTGTTGACCTCAAAATTGATAGGCGTCTTCCTTTCCTCCCTAGTAAGCAACGTACCAACTTGGATGATCGTAGGTCAAAGCGTATTCTACATATCATGCGGAAACGAAATGGTCTTAGAGAAAACAGTTTTCATGTTACAAGCCTCTGTCACCTTGACCTTTGACCTGTTCACCTCAGAAATGGTCTACGGACAGACCGACCGACCATCCGACCAACCGACGGACAGGTGCAAAGCAATATACCCCTACTTCTTCGAAGGGGGGTATAAATATTATGCAGGCATAGAGATGAAATGAGTGTGGTGTCTATCTTTTGAACAGGAGTTCAGTCTAGTTACAGGATGTATGTTCGTTTTCTCCAAGACATCAAGTACTGGTTCCTACTCAAAGGTACATTCACAGACCTCAGATATCCATACGATCAAGTCAAAATAAATAGCTGGTTTATCAGTTAAGACTGTGATCAAGCATTTAACACAATGTTCTATCCAGTTTATAATATTCTGGTACATGTATTTTAATTTTCTATTCAATCAAATGTTTCGAAAATAAACAGAAATATTAAACATAATTTACCCATATATGTAAACATACCATAACCCAACAAGTCTTCACAGTGTTGTTCTGTCAACAATGTTTCACCTGGCGCTGGGAGCTTGGATGTGCGGAAGCTGCATGAAGTACTTTCCAACACGCAGTTTCAATCCCTCGACCACATGAGCACTGCTGTCACATTCAGTCTGCAAGTCCACGAAGTCCAGGCCTCTCCATCTAATTATTATAGACATAACACACATTATGTCTAGGCTTAAACAATACACTATCCATGTACATATGTGGTTGCGTTAGTAAAATAGATATTTTCCTCAGGAAACAAGTACTGGTTCTACCCAGGAAACAAACTCGATAATGTTGCAATAAACGTCCTGCTGGTTACTGTAACATCACAAGATCCTGCATGATGATGGTCTGTGTCAATAACTTGATCTTCAACACATTGGACTACAATAAACAAGGCATACATATTCCTAGTCATACTGACCATGACTAGCTTATTCTAGTTCAAACTGTTAAATGCTCATTCAGATTTAGAGACTTTTAAGACATTTTAAAGACCTTATAAGAGTCAAATATAAGTTCTTCTTATTATTTCAAAACACTGATTTAAAGGTTCAGACCATAGTCCACTTTTAAAAATATTTCACACATGATGTTCCAATGAACGTTTTAAAAATAGGTAGCATGATGCTAAGTACATCAGTTTTATGAATGTGGCAATAGCCGGTCGCTTAAGTACCGAATATTGAGATGAGGTATTGCGTTTGACACAGCAGTGTGCTGTAGAATATCCAATAAAATCGCATCTGTAATTTTTGACAACAGAATCACAATATCTATGTTATCGATAGTGAATTTCACGCCTTTTTTCAGTGTTTTCAATATGGTTGGTTGGTTTGGATTTGCCGCCATTTTTAACAGTATTTCAGTTATATCACGGCGGTCAGTTAACCTACTCACACTTTTCCTGGGCAAGCTTAGCTGATATTAGTGGTTTACGAGTACTAAGTGCACATACCTATCTCATTAACTGACAAATGCCGTACTTGAATCCGAGGTAGGGGAAGAATGGCCGTAGGAATAATTTCATGACCAATCCCCACACCAGTTATGTGGCCGTGCTGGGGTTTGAACTCACGATCCCAGGATTGACAGTCCAGCGCTCTACCAACTGAGCTTGCCGGGCCCGGCAATTTTTATTTAAATATGATGATGTTAGAAATTCATATTTGTTGAACTGGTATTCACATGTAACTGATCTTCAAGATTGCTATGTATTAATGTCTTCTCAGAATTCTGATATTTTGAAGAAAAATTATCACTTTATATATACCATTTGATGCATGTGATTCAAAACTCTTGAACAACTCATAATACACTACTGTTACTGTATTAATGCTATGCATTTTGGGTCAGAGGCCTTTATTTACAAATAAACAATTATGTTCTGTTCTGTATATTAATATGGGCAACCAATTAGAACACCTTATCAAATTCTTGCTATAAGTGGACTGGTTGAAATTGTATTTTCATTAAAAACTATCAATTAACTCATTCAACATTTTTATGAATATATAAACGAATAGACATGACTAAAACCAAAACAAACAATAAAATACTGTAAAATCATTTAATTTCACAGGTGTCTAAATTTCATGCAATTTTCAAAAAATTGTTAATTCTTAAACTTACACACGTTTTATACATTTTTTAAATATTCATGCAAAAGGAAAATCATATTATTTTGATTTTTTTTATTTGGCACTTAAGAAATAATTTTTGATTTATCGTTGTTTATCGGCCAATAAACAACGATTTGGAGTTCTTATGCGTAGGAATTCAACCACCGGAGTTGTTTAATAGCCATGCATCAGAATGACAAAGGGTTGTTTATCAGCAAGTATCATGTTTCAATACACTTTCTATCATAAGAACACCTGGTTTTATTTCACTTCATCAAAGGCCCCCTTGTTATATACTCAAACTGCAAGAAACATAACCCATCATTTGTTCTCTAAAATAAACTAGATGCCCATTGTCAAGAAAGCAACATGTATTGAAATTATTTTGAAATCTCATTTTCTAACAATTAGATCTCCATTGACCTCTAAGTATGACCTTGACCTCTGAGCTAGGGAAACATGTCTTGCGTCCGACGCGCCATCTCCACATGGTGAACATTTGTGGAAAGTTATTTTAAAATGATGAATGATGAAGTTACAGTCCAGACAAGCTGTATTACACCAATATTTGACCTTTGACCTTTAAGTGTGACCTTGACCTTTGAACAAGGGACACAGGTCTTGCACGCCACACCCCGTCTTTACATGGTGAACATTTGTGGCAAGTCTTTTAAAATTGTCTGATGAATGAGGAAGTTACAGTCCGAGATCCGATGGGCGGACGCACGCACGCACATACACCAAACCGCCATTGTGACAACGAAGTCGAGCTGACCGCAGGCGGGTTCGACAAAAAACAATATATTAACATAGGGCCTTAAAGATCGGATAACTAAGTAAGCGCAAACTAGACCACGGTGCAATAAAATGATTTTACAATGATCGTTATATTCCACATCTATAAGAACATTGCCTAAAATGCCAATTCATATACGTATGGTTGTGTTTCTGTCTGCACTGATTACCAGTAAATTGCGTATTACACTGCACAGGTTCAAAGATGGTGTATTGGCCGAGTACACTTATTGATGAACACACACACATGTTGCGTTTTCTGAACATTTGCAATGTGGTCTGAAAAAAATGGCATTTTTTATTTATGCTTGGGAATGAAAGATAGTGAATTTACCTTAGCAATAAATATATGATTATAACATATAATGACGGACACAGAGCTATACGAAAATACTTATTTCTGTGACATTTCATGTGGCAAACTTGCATGTGCATCAGATTTTTATTTGTTGTTTCATATAATCAGAAATATTTTGAAAATTTGAATTGAGTCAACTTTTAGTCCATACTTTACAGGCTAAGTCATTTCGACTATATGCTACTGCATGTAATTAAAGGGACTTGTTCACAGATTTTTGCATTTTTTGAAGTCTGCAATTAACTGTCTTAACTTGACAGATTTAAGCATTGGAACTAAACAGTTCAAGTATAATAACAAGAAAAGTATTTAGAAAAAAAAAAGAAACGAAAAATTTGATCCCACAGGGGTTCGAACCCAGGACTTCAGGATCAAAAGACTATCGCCTTAACTACTCAGCCACTCCGACTTCTATATTTTGAACTGCATTATTTAGTTTATGTAAGTGTTCCACGTGTTGTCAACAATTTCAATGAAATTAACAGAATCACTCCCAATTATTCCATCGTTAAGCATTACTAACACATAATATATTTTTTTCAATTTCAACTGATGATTACTCATAAACTAAAACAGGTTTTACAGTATACTTCTAGGTCCGTAGTGTTATTTTTGCTGTAGACATTTTTCTCTTTGGAATCAGTGGCAAAAAGTTGAACAAGAGCTGTCAGAGGACAGCGCACTCGACTATTCAAAGTATTTCAGTTGATACATATTTCGGAAAGTGGAAGGGGCATACATTTGTTGAAATACAAAACTGAGTTATGGCAATTATTTCATCAAATTATTCCAAGTTTCAACCTTGTGTAGTTAATAACTTATGTAGTTTTGAAATTATCAGTGTTTTAAATATAAACTTTAACCAGAAAATCTAAGTGAAAGTGGGCATAACTCTGTCATAATACAAAACAGTTATATGGAACGTTGCTCCTGACACTGGAGTTGATAACCTATGTAGTTCTGCAGTTACAAAACTGTTGAATATAAACTTTAACCAGAAAATCTATGTGAAAAAGGGGCATAACTCTGTCAAAATACAAAACAGAGTTATAGGGAATGTTGCCCCTGATACTGGAATTAATGACAAAGGTATATCTCAAGTTTCAAGTGAATAACTTCTGTAGTTTTGAAGTTACAAAACTTTTGAATATAAACTTTAACCAAAAAATCTATGTGAATAAGGGGCATAATTCTGTCACAATACAAAACAGAGTTATGGGGAATGTTGCCCTTGATACTGGAGTTAATAACAAAGGTTTATTCCAAGTTTCAAATAAATTACTTGTGTAGTTTTAAAGTTACAAGACCTTTGAATAAAAACTTAAGCCAAATTCAGACGCAAACGGCAACGGCAGGGGTAGTAGGAATGCTCACCTATTCTTCGAATAGTCGAGCATACAATTGTCAATTCGTCAATCTGTGAACAGATCACTTTAATGTAATCATTATCTGAATATTAATACGTTGTCATAGAACAATATCGCAGTAATCACATATACCTGTTTTCAATGTTTGTGAATAACATCAAAGACAAAGGTGAAAAAATCAAAATTTATTCACATTCAAAATACAAGGTTTTTGGCTTGTGTTATAAAATATTTTTAATTTAGAAAACATTTTTAAACAGAAATCAAATGTTAAAAATAACAATAGAACAATAATCACATACCGATGTCAACAAGGCATATTACATAAATGATTAAATTTATATAAGATAAACATGCAGAGTAGAAAATTCATATGAAATGACATGTACAAACATGCATAAACATGAGAAAAGGCAAATATACAATGAGTTTAATATAATATGAATCATAAAGCTAATATGGGTTATTTAAGTTATAAAGTTTTCGCTATATTCACGGTCACAATGACAACGCAGAAATTAAAAACACTAATAAATCAGCAATATTGCATCCTTAAAGATATCGAATCACTGCAAAAATTCTCAGCTATTATAATTCTGTACACGTGATCAATTGTGTTCTACCGAGATGATGTAGCGTCAACCATGCCGAGGAGATGTGACATCAGTTCTTCATGTGGAGCCTGTCGTAGAACTTCACTCAGTGGTAAGCTAAGTAAACAGACTTTGTCGAAGAATATGGCAGCTGGGATAGTGCGTTAGATCCAGGAAAGTGGATTTGAATGTGTTCCAGTTTGCTGCACTTGTTGTGAACAATTTGCATATGTGACGGGCTGATTGGATTGATGGTCTCTTGCAACACAAGCAGGGCAGGAACTTCATGAGTTTGAGGCTGTCTGGGCAGATCCTTGTGAACTTTCATATGGTGGCTGCAGTGAGGCTTTTTGAAGAAAAAGTCCCTGTCTTGTTCTAGTCGATTGCGCCAATGTCCTTCCCCATTGACTTCCATGTTGCTTTTGTTGGAAATGCCCCTTTAATTTTTAAAGTTTGTCATGTAATGTTGTAGCTGATATTTGTTAAGTTCTCACCATGATATCTGGTATGAAGCCCAGGTTCTGGTGTTCGCACAGCTCTGACAGTCGGTATGTGAACAGGATGTGGCATGGCTCATTTGGAGGAAAAGGGTATAGTGTTCCCCGAAAAATTTGTTTTTGGAGGTACTTCAATAGACGTCATTCCCATCATAGACGTAACCGTGTCGACGCCAGAAACGTGGGGCAGATCTTGAACATGTTCCAGGCAGTAGTGATGGCTATTTCTAACTGCTGCATCTCTGCATTGGTGATCGTGTCCCATAGCTTGCATCCTAAAGTGTTTTGGGAAGAAGTGGTGATTGTTCGGACACTTAAACCTGGCACTGACCTTTGTACATCAATATATTACTAATCCGTTACCAGGAATACTTAGTTTCTGTATTGGAATCAAGTTAAATTGATGAAAGAGTATTTTATTGAAAATACAGTTATGGCATCATTAAACACGTGAAACATGCGCAGCAACACAACCGAGTATAAATACAGGTAACAATTCAAGCGCGTAATTGATGCTAATAGAGTTCATGAGTGTCAGGTCAATGTGTCCGAGCTATGGTAAAGAGCTTTGCAGAAATGTTAAGTTTTACCGTTTCTTCCGGATGCTGCGTATCAGGGACAGGAGCGTACCTCCAATTGGCTGCTTGGTGTGGTCTGTCGTAAGGGGTATTTTCCTTGAGATGTCTGGTACCCTGCTGGATTGGGATGGGCTCTGACACGCATCCACGTGAGATGACACCGCTTGTGCTAAGTCTGATATAATTCTCAGCATTGTATCGTTAATTCAGATGTGATTCAATTTATACACGAGCCCATTTGTCCATACTTTAATGAGTGCAGACTGTGCATCATGATATGTGCAGACTGCTTCCTCGTTCACAGCAGAAATCATGGGCTGCTTAAAGCAAACACGAGACAATTTTGAAGCACTTCTTCTGGAATCCATACCACAGGTTCTTGAACTTGGACAGAGCTGGTGTGTTCTTGATGGTAGAAAAATTAGCTTTGCAAACAAATTTGATATCACTGGTTGAAACAATATGGCTCTGTGACATTAAGAAGAGTCTGTTAAGTGTTTCTCCCTTTCCTCTGTAAGGTCATGCTTGAAACTGGCAGGCATTTTTTCATTGGACATTGAATTAAACAGCATACAGAAGAGATGTCAATTCGAGGTCACCATACTTCGGGTGCTCGTAGGTGACGGTGGCACCTTTGTTCATCAGGTGACCTTTGAACAGTCTTTGCAGTCCTCTGTTGCCTGTTTCGTAGGAAAGCTCTCGGTCGGGAAGATTTTTGCTTGATGTTACATATCCATCTACAAACTGTTTGTGGTTGGCGTCAAACTCAGGGTTCTTTGTAAACGAGTACAGTTTCTAGAAGTATGTGCTCCATCCGTTGAGTGCCACGTCGATCTTTGTTTTACGTTTGCCTTCAAAATCTATTTCACAACCTTACTTTCTGCGTTCTGAGCACTTGGTGTTGAAAACTTTCCATAAAGATGGTGGATAAATTGTTCGATAAAGTGTCTATTATTTCTAGTTCAACCTGGTCATTGATGTAGAAATGTTTTTTGAGACGGATAAACTAAACTCTCAACAGACAGTTGGAAACAAACAATATTAAACTGTGAGTTATACAGATACTGTTCAACAGATTGCTCTTAAACTGTTAGCTCAGTCAGGGCAGCACTCACTTTGACCCAAGTAGTTTGTACCACAATTACTGCACACACAAAACAACAGAAAATCATAGCTAAGTATCTGATAAAAGTCTACAAGTCATTCTAGATGTTTTTAATGATTATCTATTTAGTCATTTATTTAACTATCTATTTAACTGCAAGCACAAGTATCGATGTAAAAATAAACAATGTTAAATCATTATCAGCATTAAACATAATGAAATTAACCAATTTCACATTATATATTCATTTTCTATCTTTGAAGTAAACAATACTCAAAAGATCAATGTCTTTTTACTGGATAAAATTTTAAAAAACTCTTCAGATTTCAAATAAAAGTATTTATATAACATTAGTGTCATGTTTTCAAGTAACTGATCAAATAAATTTCTTACATGTACATAGAAATGTCAGTATGTCTAAAAATAGCAAGTGTCATGTACATGTATATTTATGTACAAACATTAACTTCAAACTACAATAGTCTTTGTCGTTTGGCATACAGTATATGTTAATTTGTTAAGTTATGTAAAATGCAATAGCAATTATGTAAGACACAGACGGTAGAATATCGGTTCCAATGTCCAAAAATACACTGTCATTTTCGGATAAAAATATTGTTTATACAAACATATTGTAGATCCTAAACCACAATTGTGTTTTGAAACATAACACAATACACAATACATAAATTTGAAAAATAATACATTACACAATACATAAGTTTCAATATAAATACATAAGGTCATTTTAAGATAACCATATTTGTTATTATACAAATGTCTGATACATGTAAAAGTAAGCTATTGCACTTTGAACACCAGGATGTTGTTGTCACGTTGTCCCACAATGATGGAGGCTGTGTGCCTGTTGTAGCAGACTGACCATGGGTAACGCACTCCATCCCTGTCTGTAGCCACAGTGGCCAGCTTCTTCCTGCCCTCCCTGTCCACCTGTATGATAGTCTGGGACACGTATCCACAGACCAACACCTGGCCTGCAGGTGTCACATGTACAGCACCTGGGTATTGTAGTTCAGGGCCCTTCAATGTAGAGAGTACCGACCCATCCCTGGCCAGGGTGAGGAGCTTGTGCTGGGAGTGGTTGGTGATGTATATACGATCCCCTGTGGGACTCACAGCACACCTCCGTACTGCAAAACAGAGTCACATCAAGATATTAAATTACTTTAAATGTTTAATAATGTTAATACACAAACTGCAGTGACATCGTATTATTAATGCGTCGTTAAACAGACAATTACGCGTCTTAAAGATCTGCATAAAATCCAATAATAATAAATATTTTAGTGTGACAGGAAGGTTCTGTATCAGTTTATTGCCTAAAAGTTTGACACGTTGACTGGTGAGTTAGAATTGAAGTCTAACACAATTACACAGATGGAAACGATTACACGGTACAGTGAACGTGTACGCATGAATGCGTAACTATATGCAGTAATAACAGATTTCCTATACATGTATACATGAATGTGTCAGCTGATGCAACTATGGCATATGCAGTATTAATAGATTTTCTATACATGTATACATGATTACTGACATCTGCGTTATTCTATAGCTGACACGGGCTGACATATTTATAACACGTACATGTACATTATAATAACAGAAATTAAGCTTTTACAACAGGAAATATGTTTCAAAACAACCTGAAATAAAACTTCTCTTTTGTTCTTCTACACAATTAACAAAAGCCAGTTGTTATTTAAACAATTTTACAAATACAAATCTATTAATTTAACAAATTTCAACTACAACAATTTAAAGTTTATTTACTTCATATAACGTTTGGAAACACGATGAATTATGAAACAATAATGCACGTATATTTACTTGAAAACCACAAAATATAGACAGCAGGTCACAGAGTGTGTCATCGATTTGCACTCACTGTCTATTTATAGACATGCCATGAAGTCAGGAGTGACAGTTAAAATGCTTGATTACTCATATATATAAATCAATAATATTGAAAATCATTCTTAACTGCTGTTGTAATAATAAACTGACGCCTGTACATTCTACAACTATGCAGTCTTACAATTACTTTATAATACATATTCCTAATAATATCCGGATGAACCCGCCATGATTCTAACCTGTATCAACATCTGATGTATCCTCATACAGCTTGCTGACCAGTTTCCCACTCAGCGTGTACTTGTACAGTGCAGTAAGATCAGTGACATACAGCTCCCCCTGGTGGTGGGCGATACCTCTACAGTAATGTTGTAACTGAAGCTTCCTGCCGTTCACCAGCTGCCCATTGTTGACAGAGATAAACTGGATCTCATGTGTGTTATCATCATTCACAGTAACAGCAACTTCACTGTGTGTTATATGACACATGTCCCGTGGATAACCAGACACATCACAATGAGTAAGCACTCTGTACTGCTGGTCCAGCAGCTTTAATTTCTTATTCATGAAGTCTACAACAAGAATCTGGCCATCAGGGAGAACACATATGCCATTGATACAGCATGGTGGTGAATCACTTGGTATGCGCACATTATACTCTGACTTTCCTTTAACAGTCAATACTTGGTCTGGGTTTCCCTGCACTGTCAATGCCTGGGTACTGTGTACAATCCTCCCCAGACCTGACAGTTTGGACAAGTACTGCTCAATGTCACTGTTAGGCTGGAATGTTAGTGAACTTTTAACCTGAACAGAGTTCTCCTTCAAATATGTTTCAGACTGTTGTATTTTGTCGCTACATTTCTTGCTCGCTATAAAGGAGAGTTCTTTCATGCTCATATCACTGATGTCCTGAATGGCTTCATGCAGTATTTTCAAGTCGTCACGAAGCCTTCTGCAGTTGTTCACATCAGTCTTGAGAGAAGCTTGCAGACTTGTGAGTGTATTTTTCATTTCCTTCAAAGTGATTTTTTCAATATTGTCTAAAGTGTCATTTATTTTCCTGCGTGTTTCTTGTATTTTGTGTAATTGTTCATCATATGAACCCTGCAGTGATTTAATGCCGGTCTCCCAATTTGTTTGAAGATTGTTCATTTGTTCCTGAATTGTTTGAAGCTTCACTGCAAACTGCTGCAGGTCAGTTGACTGGGTTTTGACACACTCAGATACAAGCGTCACTTTGGTGCACTGTCTGAAACAAAATATAGTATATTATAATAAAATGCTTAAAATAATTTGGCAAATTTTTCTTAAATATAAAAAAAAATACTGTTATACATATTCTAAGTTCAAAGCTTATGAGATGGATGGTTTAGATTGGCCATTTCAAAACATTATGTGGCGTGTCATGGGAAAACCGGGCTTAATGCATGTGCGTAAAGTGTCATCCCGGATTAGCCTGTGCGGATTCCGCAACAGGCTAATCAGGGATGGCACTTTCCGCCTATAGTGGATTTATATTTAGAAGAGACTTCCTTGAAACAGAAAATACCATAAAAGCTTAAAGTGCTGTCCCGGATTAGCCTGTGCGGACTGCATAGGCTAATCCGGGACGACATTTACGCACATGCATTAAGGCCAGTTTTCCCACAACGTGCCTCATATAGTCTTCTACTGGATATTTAAGCGTACTTTGGCACATAAAATATAACGAAGGCACATGAGTGTCTGTTTTGCTCCAATTGCTTATAAAGTAAGGAGTGTCAGAAGCAAAAGGACCCTGCTGATAAGCCATATAACAAAAGAAGAGCTGTAGGAGGACAGCTAGCTAGACTTTTCTTGTGCTTGTCAGAGTTACTGGCATTTTATTCTTAAACAAGAAACATGGAAATTCCCCGAAAACCAAATTTTTCAAACAAAATGCATTAAAGTCAGCACATCAATAAATTTTTTAGTAATGGTAAACTTGACCTTAACCACACCCACCCCATATGCAATCCCAAGCAAGGTCTCTATATAAAGTATCTATGTATAAAGTTTCATTAAAATATCTCAATGCGTTCTAAAGTTATTGAGCGGAAACCGTTTTTCTATTTCAGTAACAGTGACCTTGACCCTTGACCCTAAACGCAATCGCAAGTGAGGTCTCGATATAAGGTATGTTTGTATTAAGTTTCATTAAAATATCTCAGTGCGTTCTCAAGTTATTGAGCGGAAACTGTTTATTCTATTTTTAGTAACAGTGACCTTGACCCCACCCACCACATATGTAATCCCAAGCAAGGTCTCGCTATAAGATATCTATGTTTGAAGTTTCATTACAATAGCTTAATCAGTTCTCGAGTTAGGGAGCGGAAACAAAAAATTGAGAAACTAGCTTACTGAAAAACTTTAACCTGTCCATTTCTAAGTGTAAAAAGGCCCACAATTTTGTCAATTTCAAACTAGAGTTATCATAATTGGCTTATGAGTTCATTTTAATATAGGGAATAAGTGTTCTAAGTTTGAATGAAATCCCTCATGCCATTCCTGAGAAACCAGCTTACCAAAAATCTTTAACCTGTCCATATAGTTATATGTAAAATTTCTCAGTGTAAAAAGGCCCATAATTTTGACAAATTTCAAACTAGTGTTACCAAACTTGGCCTATAGGTTCATTTTAATGTAGGGAATAAATGTTTTAACTTTTAATGAAATCCCTCGAGCCATTCCTGAGAAACAAGCTTACCAAAAAACTTTAACGTAACTCGGATGCCGACGCTGACGCCGCGGCGAGTAGAAAAGCTTGCCTTTTATTAGAAAAGTCGAGCTAAAAAGGCCCCAACCACTGGCGGCCAAGCTTTTTAGCAAATCAAAATAATTCAATAATTTTGGTAAAATTACTTCAAAATCCAACCAGTGGTTTCTAACATAAAGATCTTCAAAAATTTTAATATAATCCTATTAGGAAAAATGGCCCATTTTTTTAAGGACTTAAACCATTTGAGGAACTTTGGTAGAAAAACAACCAAGGAGCATTTCTGTCAAAGAAGTTTGAAATCCAAACAAGTGGTTTTTGACAAAAAGATTTTCAAATTTTTCAATAAAAACATATAACGTAAAAATGCCCTGCCTCCGTAGTTTTTACAACAGACCTTACTAATTTGAGAAACTTTTGTAGAGAACCTCCCAAGGAACAGTGCGTGAATAATTTCTAAATCCAACCAATAATTTCAGACAAAGATTTTCAAAGTTTTCAATACAGCCATTTAAGAAAAAAATGGCCCGCCCCCTGGTGGCTATGTTGTTTTTCAACTGAGCATCAACATTTGAGAAATTCTGGTAGAGGACCACCCAAGGAACATTTTTCTAAATTATATGAAAATTCACCCAGAGGTTGAGGATGAGATGTATTTAAAGATGTTTCTATTTAACGCCCTGGTGGCCATTTTTGTGCAGCGTACTGGAACAATTGGAACAATTGGAGTGACTTTGATCGAGGACAATCCAAGAAACAGTTGTGTGAAGTTTCAGCAAAGTTGACCAACTGCTTTTCGAGGAGATGAAAGGAAAAACCTATGGACGCACGCACACACACACAACCGAACCGCCCTGGCATAAGCTCGCTGGCCTTCGGTCAGTTTAGCTTAAAATGAATATGCCAGCATTGGAATAAAGGTTACCGTGTTTGCAAAATAGTTAAGAAAAGGCAATAATAGTATTTGCAAAGATTGAGCATGAGTAGCTTAACATTTATATATCAGATACAATAGATTCACACTCAACCCTCGATGTGTAACTGATATCAAGAAGAGTGGTATTGAAGTCAATCTCAAACTGTACTAACCTTGATATGTATTGATTTTATAAAATGTTAACATTCAGGTAGTCAGTTTACCTGTTAAACATTGGTATCCAGGTAAAAACTGGAAGTTTAAAACTGCACCATTTCTAATATATATAAATATATGGGGTTCTCAAGCCAATCGTTACATGTATGTTACTGTCCTCAACTTAATTCTTGTTTATATTAATAAACATACTAAATCGGGTTAGTCTAAAAAGTAAATTGTCTAATAATAAGGATTATTGTTATCTTAACAATCATTTTAACAAAAATGTCATAAGATACCTGTGATTAAGTAGAATACAATTTGAGCAGCACAGCTGTCCATCGTCTTCACAGAAAATTTCCAATTTTTTATCTTTGTGAACTTCGCATTTCATCAGAAAATCCTCCACCTTCTTTGAAATTGGCCATTTGTTCATATCTCCCCTTCCATAAGGGGAATGTTTTTTGAACAACTGACCATGATGATGAATACATTTTCCACAATAAAACTTTGAACATGTTTCACAGTAAAATTCTGCGACTACTTCAACAGACTGCTCTTCGCAGGTAGAACAACAAAAATCTTTAAATTCATCTGACCCTTTAGCAACAGTAGACATAGAAAATGTCGCCATTTTGCTTGTTGACTTTCAGCAAAACTTTACAACTTTAATTAAATAGAAATATTAATGTCACAGTGTCTCTGTTTAATTAAATAATCCAGAAAGCACACATTAAATGTAGTGGCAATTATAATCAAGCAATAAAACCTTCCAACTGAACAGAAACCAAGATAACCTTCAAATGACGCTCAGTGGTCTGTTGCAGTAAACAGTGTAACTATGTAAACTGTCACGTGAGTATTAGGTCACGTGAGTATTGGATTAATTTAAATTATTGCACTGCGACAAAGGTTTGTAGCTGAATATCAGATTACATTGAACAAGTGTTTATCACACAGACCAAATGCAGTTGGTTTAAACGTGTACTGATCAATGTCTCTAGAGTGTTTATTATTTAAGAGATTTACCACACTGACTATTTTATCACAGTTGTCATTTCCTTTTGCCGAAATATCAAACTGATTTGATCTTTTTCTCTTTAGTCATTTTTAAAACAATTTACCTGTTTAATTCTTGTAATATGATGCCATATCCAATAATTAAAACCAAAGGGAGACAACTCCTGTCCTAAAACACTAATTGTCTGACCCACATTAAGGACACACTGTCAGTATCAAATGTGGGTTCCAACTGATAATGTGAAGACTCACAATCAAACTTCAAATACAAAGTGAGGCAGCAACTGCTTAAAAAATATTTGTTTATATTTACCTTTTTACATAGTTTTTTTGTAAAGATCAACTTCATTGGAAATCATCTGAACATATATATTGTGCCCATTTTTTTTTCAAATTTTTCAACTTCCTTATAGCGTTTCAGAGAACAAGTTTAAAGCAAAATGTTCACAATAAATGACAATTCTAACATGTAACATGCAGAATTTGTCTATAGACAAATAAAAAAATTAACCATTGTTAAACTACCAATAAACGACCCAAAATTAGCTTAGAAACGTAAAATATAGAATGTATTGTAACTGAAAAAAAATTTTGCTAGGTCATGTTACAATTGAAATAATTTTTGCATTATCGTTGTTAATCGGCTAATAAACACTAACAGCCTCGTGGTTTAATTCATACGCATCAGAACACAAAATCGCTGTTTATTAGCCGATAAACGACTCTAAATGCAAAATTATTTCTTAATTAACGACAGACGCCGGAGGATGACTGACCACAATATCTCTCAGTTCGAGATCAGGTGAGCTAAAAATCTGTTGGGTGCTACCACACTACATTTAGGCAGCGTGTCACTGCTTTAGCGACTGTCGTTGTTGATCTCCATGTCATCTTACCTTGGCAAGACCTCAGGTTGCAATCCTCAACTTGATAACTATCGCAACCATGGTCACTTCTGTCGGTACAGGTCCTGTGTCTGGCTCCAGTTCCATTCCAGCTGTTTACTCCCTGGCTGACCAATCTATTTCTGTACATCACTGCCAGGCCCATCTGTTCCTGTATGTGTGTAAATACTACTAAATAATATTGGCACTCATGTGCATGTTGCGTTAATAATTATAAGTGAAGACCTAATCAAGCTTTATATTAACGAGAGTTATCAGCCTTTATCACTACAAAAAAAGAGGCATATTTCTCCTAAAATGCTGGTCACACATATCGAGGTTGTGCGTGAAACTATGGTATCTGATATAGAAATGTTAAGCAGATACAATAGTTTCACGCTCAACCCTCGATATAAGTCTTGGTCAGTGACCTTATATAATGACCTTGAAGACATGTGTGATCTTTAGTTGAATATCTGTAGCAGATATAGAGATAATCCTACGAAATTGTAGGTCAGAGCTATGGGCCTTGGTCAGTGATCTTATACAATGACACTGAAGACACATGTAAAGCTTCAATTGAATATCTGTAGTAGTTATACAGATATAGAGTTGTTGCATGCCAAATTTAACCTCAATTCATAAGTACAAAAAGGGCATATTTCTGCTAAATTACTGGTCAGAGTTATGGGCCTTGGTCCGTGACCTTACATAATGACCCCGAAGACATATGAAGTCTCAATGGTATAGTGGATATGGTGTCCGCCGTGTGACCGGAGGTCCCGGGATCGATCCCCACCGAGGGAGGGTTCTCAGGTTCTTTCCAAAGACACCAAGTACTGGTTTGCCCAGGAAACCCACTCAAGAGTGTCTTTATAAGCCAAGGCTTTCGATGCAATCAAGCTACAATAAATAGGTTTAAACTAAACTAAAGACATGTGTGAAGTTTCAATTGAATATCTGTAGTAGTTATAGAGATATGGAGTTGTTGCCACGCAAACTTCAACCTGAATATTTAAGTACAAAAAGGGACATAATTCTGCTAAATTGCAGGTCAGACTTATGGGCCTTGGTCAGTGACCTTACGCAATGACCTCAAAGACATGTGTGAAGTTTCTTTTTAATATCTGAAGTAGTTACAGAGATATGTACTTGTTACACGCAATCCTTAACCTGAATTTTCTCTTGCACGCAAAACTTCACCTGACTTTTCTATGTTATATCTGTAGTAGTTACAGTTACAGAAACCTTAACCAGAGCATTATGGCGATGCGGACGAACAGGTGAGTAGTGTAGCTCGAAGTATTTGGTGAATAGTTGAGCTTAAAATGTAAGTACTCAACAGGTCACCTGTACTTGTAAAGCAACAGAAGGTTGATTTTGGCAGGTAGATAATCAAACATTATAAAATATGTCGGCATAGATTTTTAAACAGAGATAAATACTGTTTGCATAAACATTCAAAAGGTTTCTATTGCTCACATATTTATTACCCATAATAGTCTACATTTGATGCTACTCTGCATGTATGTCAAGACCCTAATGAGTTCATATGCTGACAGTAAATGCCGTTAAACATTGAGTACTATAACACTAAACTAAGTTACCAGCCCTGTTGAACAGTCGGCCCGTTACTGGGAAGATCGTGTCCACAGCATCTTCCTTCATCTCCACAGCCTCGCAATGACATACTGGAAGATATGGTGAACATAGAAATCAATGTGTACATACCAACATACAATTCTTATAAACTATATTTTACTAATTATGCTATGGTGGTTAATCTTTTTTTGCAGCATGATTTTGCTTTAATGTATGTTTTTTTCTTTTGAAACACCCCATGTATATTGACATATATGTTAACGTGAATTCTGAATACAATTAGAATTTTGTTATTTTATGTCTACTACTAATGTTCCTGCGCCTGCAAATGTGTCATCGATGACCAGTGTTTATATTATTAAATTAGTTTTGTCAATTGGGTTTTGTCAATTATTTGAAGAAACAAGGCCATCACATTTAGCACTGTTTCTTTATTAATTATTCGCAATTCTAACATGATACTCACTACTTTTCCTGTAGACACAGAAAAAAATTATAGTGGTTTAACTTCACAATAAACAACGCCAAAAGAAGTCTCGATTCTGAGCGGAGCATATTAAAAAATAGTTCTCATTACAATTGCAAAAATATGTGTCAAATCATGTTGATATCAAATCAAATCAAAATAATTTTTGCGTTTTCGTTGTTTATCGACCAATAAACAATTCTTTGTTATTCCAATGTTTGGCTATTAATCCACTCGGGATAACGACCTCGTGGTTTAATTGGCGATGAGCTCTGCTTTGTTAGGGTCTACAAAATTCACAGATTGGAGCAATGTCTGGAATATACATGTTCTCTGCTTTGTCTGTATGCATACAAATCATTTTGCAAAAGGAGAATTGTCCTTTTATACTGTACTTTCTGCTCATGTATTCTCTTATTCTGTGAAGTAAGTTGAGGTATCACAAAATAGTTTTAGTCCTGACAAAAAAATCAACAAAGGGTAGTATTCAAAATTGTTGTGCAATTATCAGTTATGGTTCTTGTAAACTTTACTTACACCTGCTATCGTAATCATTCTGTGCAGAATAAACAAAATGCCTTTTATCATTTTTGAATTATGCTTCACACACTCATAAACAAAAGGGAAGTAATTCAATAACCTTACAAGTCAGGTTCTTGCATGCAACACACCATCTGGTGATGGTGATCATTTCTGCCAATATAACTGAAAATCTCAGCATGCATGACAATATGATGCTCTAGACAATTATTTGACCTTTTACCTTAATTAGTGACCTTGAAGTTTCAGCTACAGACCTGGTTCTTTAACGCCACGTGCTGTCTAATAATGATTATCACTTCTGCCAAGTAATTTGAAAATTCTTCCATGCTGGGCAAAATTATACTTTTGTCAAAGTAAATTGCTTAAACTCTTATATTTGACCTATAAGTGTAACCTTAACTTTGGACCTAAGGATCTAGTTGTTGCACGCCATATGCTGTCTCATTATGCTTATCAGTTCTGTCAAGTAATTAGAAAAAATCCTCGGGCCTAGATGTTGCACGTGACACACCGTCTAATAATGGTCATCAAACTTATTTGAAAATCCTTCAATTCTGGACAAAGTTATTGCCTGGACAAGGATCTTTTTTTTGCACGCTACAAACCATCTCGATGCTTAGCACTTCAGCCAAGTTCTTTGAAAACCCTTCTCTGCTGGACAAAATTATGCTCCGGACAGTATCTATGGCTTAAATTCTTGTATTTGATACTTGACCTTTAAGAGTGATCTTGACTTAGGACCAAGGGACCTGTTTTTTGCACGCTACAAACCATCTCGATGCTTAGCACTTCAGCCAAGTTATTTGAAAACCCTTCTCTGCTGGACAAAATTATGCTCCGGACAGTATCTATGGCTTAAATTCTTGTATTTGATACTTGACCTTTAAGAGTGATCTTGACTTAGGACCAAGGGACCTGTTTTTTGCACGCTACAAACCATCTCGATGCTTAGCACTTCAGCCAAGTTATTTGAAACCCTTCTCTGCTGGACAAAATTATGCTCCGGACAGTATCTATGGCTTAAATTCTTGTATTTGATACTTGACCTTTAAGAGTGATCTTGACTTAGGACCAAGGGACCTGTTTTTTGCACGCTACAAACCATCTCGATGCTTAGCACTTCAGCCAAGTTATTTGAAAACCCTTCTCTGCTGGACAAAATTATGCTCCGGACAGTATCTATGGCTTAAATTCTTGTATTTGATACTTGACCTTTAAGAGTGATCTTGACTTAGGACCAAGGGACCTGTTTTTTGCACGCTACAAACCATCTCGATGCTTAGCACTTCAGCCAAGTTATTTGAAAACCCTTCTCTGCTGGACAAAATTATGCTCCGGACAGTATCTATGGCTTAAATTCTTGTATTTGATACTTGACCTTTAAGAGTGATCTTGACTTAGGACCAAGGGACCTGTTTTTTGCACGCTACAAACCATCTCGATGCTTAGCACTTCAGCCAAGTTATTTGAAAACCCTTCTCTGCTGGACAAAATTATGCTCCGGACAGTATCTATGGCTTAAATTCTTATATTTTACCTTTGACCTTTAAGTGAGACTTCACCTTGGTCCTAGGGAACTGGTTCTTATGCACAACACACCGTCGCACCATGCTTAACACTTGGCCTAACTTCTTTGAAATTCCTTCCATTTGGGACAAAATTATTTTCCAGGCAGGGTCTGTGGGTTATAATTCTCATATTTGACCATTGACCTTTAAGTGTGACCTTGCTCATGGACATAGGGACCTGGTTTTTGCGAGTGACACACCGTCTTATTATGCTTAACATTTATAATTATGTTACATAAATATTCATTTAACCATCTAAAAGGCACTATACATTATACGGTTACAATATATTGTGGTACTATAAGAGTCTGTATTATCAGACTAGATCAAAGCTTCCATTCAAGCAAGGCATAAGCTTTCTTGATGAGTAATAATACACACATCATGTAGGCAGACAGTAACAAATCATAACTGCAACAACAAATAAATGTCCTAGAATAATAGGAACAGATACCCTAGTATAGCTATTACAATTTAAAAATGAAAACAGTTGGATTATTGGGCCATACCACTGAATTTAATTGATTTGTAATCCTTTGTACACTATCACAGTGTAAGGGTCTGCTTAAATCATATTTATGACACAACTTCTTCTATGCAATAAAGAAAGACCAGTACTCTCCATAAATTACTGAATTTGTCCACAAACAAGAGCTGTCAGAGGACAGCGCACTCGGCTATTTGAAGTGTTTCAGTTGGTACATATTACATTTTTCTACAACATAGTATGTATAACATATTTTTATAAACGCACAAAATATGAAGAATTTTTATAGCCAAATTGAAGAAACTTCGACTAAATTATATTCAGTTTGCTACAAGTGAAGGACAATTCTGTAACATGACATGAAAACAATGAAATTTCCAATGCTCACACAATACATCTTGGTTGGCCACTTATTTTCCAACAATTATAATTACGAAGCAAATACCAATTAAATATGCAACCACTTATAATTATCTGCTTTTGTTATGAACTGTTCATTAGTAAAGCTAGTGGCCTTCATAAGAATAGACCTAATAGCACCGACATGAAAGCACAATGGTAGCATTCAAGGTGTTGTCGATTTTGTATGTAATTATGATAACACTTAGATAAAATTCTCCCTCAGTAATAAGAATAATTGGACCATAAATCATTCATCATCTGTTCAGACATTCAAAGGTATCTGAATACACACAAAATATATGTATAATAGCATGTCATTATATATGCATTAAAAGCACTCAAGTGCCAACGAGGATTACAAAATAACCCAACTATTTTGACTACACTGAAAGGCTCTTATTTCCAAATAATATGTTGCTACTAATTTGTTTTAAGTAGGTTTTTGACAGGTCAGCAACACGATACTATGCTGCAGTGACAAATGGCACATAATTACACTATGATTACACTTTACAGTTTTTATTTAAACAAGAGATGTTTGTAAAACATCTATGCCCCCTGACTTGCAGCCAAGTTGTGAATATGTGCAATTGTTAAGATTTTTTTTCAATATGCAATCCCAAGCGAGATCTCAATATACGGTATCTATGTATGGAGTTTCATTAAAATATCTCGATGCGTTCTCAAGTTATTGAGCAGAAATTGTTTTTCTATTTTTAGTAATGGTGACCTTGACCCCACCCACCCCATATGAAATCCCAAGAGAGGTCTCCATATAAGGTATCTATGTGTCAAGTTTCATTAAAATATCTCGATGGGTTCTCAAGTTACTGAGCGGAAACCGTTTTTCCATTTTTAGCAATGGTGACCTTGACCCCACCCAACCCATATGCAATGCCAAGCAAGGGATATAAGGTATCTATGTATTAAGTTGCATTAAAATATAATGCTTGTCAAGTTATTGTGGGAAAAGCAGGAACGGTGAGCATTAAAATATCTTAATGCTTGTCAAGTTATTGTGGGAAAAGCGTTTTTCTATTTTTAGTAACGGTGACCTTGACCTTGAACCAACCCACCGATATCAATGTATGAAGTTTTTCATTAAAATATCTTGATGCGTTCTTAAGTTATTAAGCAGAACCATATTCTATTTTTAGTAACTGTCACATTGACCTTGACCGCACCCACCCCATATTAGCAACCCCAATCTATCGATTAATCAATAGCTTATCAGCTGGAATTATCGGGATTTCTAATAGTCATTGTATTTTTCGTGTCAGAACTTCTTTATTTATGAAGATATTGCAATGCAGTAAAAACCAGTTGAATCAGTATAAAATCCTCTTTCATCTGATATAAATTACATTTATGACATATTAATTGCTACTTCGTAGGAAAGTGATAATTGCTTGATTACCATCAGCTTTTGGTATCTGCCGATAATGCAGGTGCCGAGTCAGTGTAATCCAACATGTACTTTATTTGCAAACAAATGCGAAGTGGATATTGCTAATAAATATTCATGATTTTATGTAACAAGAACGTTGATTGGTTGACCTTCAACTCCGTTTTTGAATGACGTAAATCGGATATCCCTACGCTGAAATATATAGTTTCATAAAAAATTCAAGTTAAACTCACGCTTTCGTTAACAAATGTTTTGAAATTGTGCACATATTGTCAAAAAATATATTCATTCATGTTTCTTTTGATACCAAAATCGTTTTTCGGAACAAAAAATTACTACCGCGCATTTTGATTTAAAATAGGTCACTCTCAGTTGTAAACGCTAGTAATTTCCAAGATGGCGGACGTGTCAAATTTACTTTGTACTTGAAGCGTTTAACGCTTCGTTTTTGCATATTTCTCATAGAAACTACGGATCAACTGCATGAATCGATTGGTATGTATATATACTATCATATTTTATTTATTTTATTGTAAAATAACGTAAACATTTCTTAAATTTTGATCGTGATATAAATTCGGCGATTCGTTCCAATTCGCAAAACAACGTCATTTAGTTTTGTGGTCTTAAAACGATCATTTGCATTTATTGCGTTGAATTAACTATATTTTCTGACTGGTATGAATAAAGAAACTCTTTTTGAACCAAGATATTAATAATTTATATCAACGAATGTTCTATTCATAGTGTTAAGTTTGTGAATAAAACTTGCCGAGACGAAATCGTTCTCAAAATGTTTCGTACCAAATTAACGTAAAATAAGGTAAAATATTGACGGACTTTGTTTGTGTGCTTCATAATAAAATTATCTAATATTATCATTGATCATTAAGAAACTTTATTATAGAAGCTTGTCTGAAGGAAATATTCATCAGATATTGTGAATTTAACCCATGAATAAAAGTTAAAACAGGCATTTTGTATGTTTATGTAGAATTATTTTTTTTAATTTTATAAAATTAAACACAAAACCTAATGATAAATGTAATACTTTTGAAGACATTTTTTGTATGTTGTTGCTGAAGGCTTAACAATGAACAATGAAAAGTTTAGTAATTGAATAAACAGAAGTTGAATATTCTTTGTAAAATTTTGCTTGAAAAAAAAAGATACACACTTTCGTCTTTCTGTCTGACAGACTGTTATTAATTATTTGCCAATATGAAATAATGTTAGTCCGACTCATGGAAAATTACTTATATAAATTATTTAATACCCATATATTAAAAAATCAAGAGTGTGTTTTATATAAATTAAACCATGTCATTTTTATTTAAAATAATCAAATATTTAGAAATGCAATATTTGGCAAAAGAAATATTGGCGATTGTTTCATAAATTTCCTTGTGTTTCAGGTGCAGAATGGCAACGCTTGGACCATTCTGCCATGCCATTGGCCTGGATGAAAATGCCATTGTCAACAACAGATTTCCAGTTGTAGAGAACATAAGCAACGGAACTGCCCTTGAGCTGAAATCTTTTTGTGATTCGAGAAATTACACAGACAACCAGTATGTGGAAGTACTTTCAAAGCTCATTCCAGACATTTGTTAGTCAAACCATCGAAGTGAATGTCCTGCTGCAGTGCCTGGGTCTGTTCTACTTGAAATTGACAGGTCCATATTGGAATTTAATAACAAGTGGAAATGTGCCATATTTTGAACTGTATAAACATGTAGGTGAAATTCACAACTTCTTAACAGACTTGACATCCTGTCCAGAAAAACTCTTGAAAAAAACCCAGCATTGGAATGAGAGTGACCCCTTAGACTTATGCCTCATTCCGAATTATGATCGCCTTGCAAATGAACTATTCACCGAGGATGAAGGAACACATCAGTTGCTTTTGCTTTTGCGAACAATTGAAGTTGTGTCAAAAGCCATGCTACGATGCGTGGAAAAACAACTAGTTGATTTCCTGCCTGGTGGAACATTCTATGCAAGTGATCTGCCTCCTAGACAACTAGCTAAATTTGCACCAGTCACCAACCTGTCTTGTGAGCATCATTTTGGCGACCTTGACTCAAGCCAGCGTAGAAGACCGCATGCTTCATACCACCATCACTCTTCAGTTCAGATGCTTAAGCGTAACCGAAACCAGATTGCTTCTTGGATTGAAGACATGAGTGATAACGAACGACAAGAGCTTTTTGCCAAAGCACGACGAGAAGGAATTGCCTTGCGAGACGCCCACAGAAAAAATGAAAAAGCAGTTTTGGACAGTATTCATGAAGACATGGTCACTGAACAAACAAAAACAGGAACAAAGCGAAAAGCTAAGTTAACTGAAGACCCAACAAAAAAACAAAAGCTGCACTTTGAAATAATAGACAGATTTATATTAAATGATTATGTGGCTGTTGCATACCAGGACAACTGGTATCCTGGGTGTGTAGATAAAATTGTTGATGAAAACGTGGCAGTTGTTCGCTTTATGACTCCATGTAGGAAGCCTGGATATTACCAGTGGCCCACAAGAGAGGACAAGCAAAATGTATCAAAACAGTTTGTATTGTGCAATAATGTTGTGCCAGACTGTGTTAGTTCAGGACGACAATGGTTTGTGGAACAGCATGAATCAATCACCAAAATGTATGGACTGTTCCACGCCACATTCTTTAAATAATGCCAACTTAATGTTGACTGTACATACACTAGGCCTGTGAAATGTGTCATCATTTGGATACCAAAAAGAACACTTAATGTATAAATTATAATTTTTATGTACATTTTGACATTTTTCATGATGATGAAAAAAATTGTAATGCAGGCAAAGCAGGAATTACACAAGCATGTGCAACAAAAAAACAATTAGCTGTTAACTGTTTCATCTTTTGAATTTCTAAAAATTTAGTTGCAATATTATTGTTATGAACTACAATTTTCATTTTAGACAGCATACAACAGCACAAAACTCATATTTAATATTATATACAGTATAATTATTATAATATATTGCTGGTATTGTTGAAGATGAAGTTTTGTTATGCGACAAATGAATTTGTCAAATAAATTCTAATGTACTGTTCTTGTTGTATTCTTATTTTCATAAAGAAGTATTGAAAATACATGAAAATAAACATCAAAAATGGAATCTACAGAAAAAACTCTATTGGCATGTCAATTTTTATAAAAATATCTTTAAAAATGAAAAAGTTATGAAGAAAAGATCTTAATTGTGTTTCACTTTCGGGTCCGCGACTGCCTGATATTTCTTATCAGTTGTATAGAGAGAAAATTCCAGGAAATTCACAAATTGTGCATTCTTCTTTTCTCCATAACTTTTTTATTAATAAAGATGTCTTAACAATTTAAAAAGCTTTAAAGAAGAGAATATTTAAAGAATAATTGTATGTAATAATTATACTGAAAAACTATTTTTTAAAAATCACTTGGGGTTGCTACCCATATGCAATCTCAAGCAAGGCTTCGATATAAGGTGTATATATATATATATATATGTATGAAGTTTCATTAAAATATCTTGATGCATTCTCAAGTTATGGAGCAGAAACCTTTCTTTTATTTTTAGTTATGGTAACCTTGACCCAACCCACCCCATATGCAATCCCAAGCTAGGTCTCAATATAAGGTATCTTTGTATGAAGTTTCATTAAAATATCTCTATGCTTTCTCAAGTTATTGAGCGGAAACCGTTTTTCTATTTTTAGTAATGGTGACCTTGAGCATGACCCCACCCACCCCATATGCCATATTAAGCGAGGTCTCAATATAAGGCATCTATGTTTAAAGTTTCATTAAAATATCTAGATGCGTTCTCAAGTTATTGAGCGGAAAACGTTTTTCTATTTTTAGCAACGGTGACCTTGACCTTTGACCTCAAAATGTATTGGCGTCTTCCTTTCCTCCCAAGTAACCAGCATACAAAATGTCATGATCGTAGGTCAGAGCGTTCTCTAGATATAGTGCGGAAACAAAATGGTCTACCGACCGACCGACCATCCGACTGACCAACCGACAGACGGACAAGTGCAAAGAAAGATACCCCCACTTCTTCGAAGAGGGGCATAATAATAAACCCCAGTCCTGTGCCAAAGAGAGAATTTTATTGTGTACTGCTTTTCCTCCACAACTGATACCACTAGAATTGTCACGAGTGATGGATATACCCCCACAATTTGGCCTTGTCACAAAACTATGGCATTCATTCGAAAGAAATGGACAGATAGAGAATGCTATATTTGTGAATGGTCAACAGTGTATTTTGGAAAAATTTAATTTCAATACAAGCCATAAATCTGTCAACATTTAGTGGTTTATAACCCAAGTAGAACTTGATCTGTATTTTATGATAATACACATATGTACCAAAAATAATTTTAATACGTGAAGCCTTTCATGTGTTATTGTCCATGTTTTTTGGGGAATTAAAGTCCAAAAGGGGCCTTAACTGTGTCAAAATTCAGTGGTTTGTAACCAAAGTCGAACTTGACCTGTATTTTATGATGCTACACATGTGTACCAATAATTATTTTAAAATGTCAGCAATTGTTGAGTTATCGTCAGGAAACTATGTTTTTAGGGAATTAAAGTCAAATAAAGAGCCATAAATCTGTCAAAATTTAGTGGTCTGTAACCAAAATCGAACTTGACCTGTATTCTATGATGTCACACCTGTGTACCAAAAATTATTCCAATATGTGAAGCCTTTCTTGAGTGATCATCTGGAAACAATGTTTTTAGGGAATTTTAAGTCGAAACAGGGCCATAACTGTCAAAATTTAGTGGTTTGTAACCAACATCGAACTTGACCCGTATTGTATGATGTTACACATGTGTACCTAAAATTATTTGAATATGTTAAGCCTTTCTTGAGTTATCATCCGGAAACAAAAAACCATTAGACTTACAAGCTCACTCCTATATACCTCCCCTAAACTTCGTTTGTGGCGGTATAATAATGGTTTAAACCAAAATATCTGCATACTCCATAGAATGTCTACAGTATGGCTGAAATGCTTTAAATGCAGTATGATATTTTTTCCATCTCAATAGCCCTAAAGGACTACCAAATTATGGATACATATAAATAGCACATATTTTTCAGGTCACGCCATGGTACCATGATTCCGTCATGTACAGTTCATAGTTTCCAAAGATTCTTACATACTATAAACTAGACTTGTAGACCGTAGGACACGGATGCCCCCCACATTCGGCTGGTTGTCACAAAACTCCACTAATGTCAAAAAAAAAAATGCAGCAAAATACCCAGGTGCACAAGTTTACATGCTGATGAACATGTTTATTAAGTTTCATCACTAGCAGTTATACTTTTCAAATAACACGCGACAAAAGTCCATAAATGTATTTTTTTTGCTATAAAAGGGCAATAACTCCACTGACGTCAGAAAAAATTCACCAAAATACTCAGGTGCACAAGTTCATATGCTGATAAATAAGTATATAAAGTTTTATTGCTCTAGCAGTAACACTTTTTGAGTTACGCGCGACACAAAAATCCGACGGACAATGGCAAATCTATACACCACCACTCTGAAAATTGGGGCATAAAATAAAATACCATCTTATTGGTTTTACAAGTTATTATTATTGTTTATCTTTAGTGGATCTTATAATTAAAGATACTGCACTCCAGATAGGCATAAAAATTTGCTGTTTTTGTAGTTATGTCTAAACAGTAAAAACATTAGTAAAACCATCATTTTTTGTATAGAACACGATCAAATACTGTCATAAACTGTATAATTTATTGAAGAAATTTCCTTAAACCCGGAATTCCAGATTTATAAATACTGCGGCTTTTCCCAATACAAGCACCTGATAAAAATATGCGTATGCGCGATATGACAACAATTAACTGTAATAACCTAAATATAAACAGCACTATTTTAAAATCACTAAGTGAGTTAGACCGATAAAGACGAACTATATAAAACCATTGTGTTTCAGGTAAATTAAAACATATGTGTCTAATTTTTTAATGTATTCTATATGATCATATAAGAAAAATTGTGTATTTTTGACAGTTTTCTTTAGTTTTTATGATTAGACCATCTGTAGTGCAGTCCCTTTAAAAATTCATCCTAAAATCTTGTAATTGCAAGACATTTTGGAATTGCCTAAAAAGTTAGATTATTAATATGCTTTAAACCCAGCACCATTTATCAATATGTCCAATACGGATTTTGATGTCGTACCTGCATTGAATTGAATTAGTTCTAGTATAACATCCATTACAACAATTTCAATCAAGGCTTTTATTGATTTCAACATGAATGGTTTAGGTCTTGAGTGTCTCGTGAAGAACAACACATATAAAGGCATTTCAACAGGTTGTATTTACAAAAGAACAGAATGATAAGAATGGTACATTATATTGATCAGTAGTGCAAATTGCCATTCTGAGTGGGTTTAACTGCTGGGGTATCTTCTTAAAAACCCTATTAAAAGTATATTCCAAGGTTTAAGTGAATAACTTCTGTAGTTTTGAAGTTACAAAACTTTTGATCATAAACTTTAACCAGAAAATCTATATGAAAAAGGGACATAACTCTGTCGTAATCCAAAACAGAGTTATCAGTGAAGATTGCGACCATCATAGAATCAAAGCAAATAACCCGGCACTAAAGCACAATGACAGCATTCAAGGTGTTTTCAATGTTGTATGCAATTATGGCTATTGCCTACCTACCCGACTTTTCTTTGTTAAATGAAACCAGTTCTTTATATGCCAAATATTCTATCTTTTCTTTGAGTTAAATAAAAGCTCGCTCTACTTCCATTTTGGTCATTTTCTACTGGGTTAACAAATTAACTGTATCAGCTTGGTCCATGCATTTCAACAGGTCATATCAAAATGCAATTCTTATCATGTTTTATCAAACTTGTGAAAACTATGGACTGTTTGCTGGCATTCATTGTCTTATTAAAGATGATTGCTAGCAAAATCGTCATATCAACAGACACTTGATTATATTATCAAAAGCATAGTTTGTGTTAAATGCCATACTTTGACGCTAAATGGATCATAAATTTGCAATTAAAAACAATATATATATGAGGCGTGTCGTGGGAAAACGGGGCTTAATGAATGTGCGTAAAGTGTCTTCCAGGATTAGCCTGTGCAGTCTGCACACGCTAATCCGGGACAACACTTTCCGCTTTTATGGTATTTTCTGTTTCAAGGAAGTGCCTTCTAAACATAAATCCACTGCAGGCGGAAAGTGTCGTCCCGTAGAGCCTGTGCAGACTGCACAGGCTAATCAGGGACGACACTTTACACACATGCATTAAGCCCAGTTTTCCCACGGCATGCCACATAAATATATATTGCCTACCTACCAGCCCGTTACCAGCGACCTTGGGTAGGCAATGGCAAACAAACAATTTTTTAAGGTTGGCCTGACAATTATTAAGATGCGTGTTTATATGTTCATTATTTTGTTTTATAAATGTCTGAATGGATGGCTTATACTTACTGTTCGGAAAAAAGTTCTTCTTGCAAGATTAAAGCCACAGTCCTCAGAATACAATTCAATACGTCCTTAATTGGCATAAGCTCTAATGAACGTAAATGCCGTTTATTCGACTGAAAACTGTTTATTATTTACGAAATGCAATTTATAATGTCTATGTTCGAAAACGTTTGGTCCGAATGGAATACACACTCATGTACATGCTGATTTACTCCAGAAGCATCACCAGCTATCGCATACAGAAACAAAACGATAAAAATTTACAAAAACATTATTATTTTACCGATTTCAATGCAGTTTATTTTTATTTTGATCGGTAAGATGTCCATTAGAAATGATTTCTGTAAAGTGTTATTTTTACTACATATATATGTACTGCCACTTTAAATACCACATTTCTGATTGATCTTTAAATTAAGATTCCTCCAAAAATCTTTCAATTGCCAGACATTTTGGAATTGCCTACTGAAATAGTTCTAATAAAACAACCATTACAACGATTTCAATCAAGGCTATGATCAGTTTTGACATGAATATTTTAGGTCGTGAAGTACAACCTAATTAAAGGCATTTCAATAGGTTGTATTTTATAAGAGCAGAATCATGCGAATTCGCTCGTAAACAAGGCTTACTGCTAAACAATCCTTAATATCTGAAATGTGAATCACACACAAAAGTTTTTCAAAATGGTATATAATGTTGATCAGAAGTTTACAATGCCACTGTGCATGGGCATAATCCTTGGTATATAACAAAGCTTGTGGTTATTTGATCAGGGCTATGTGACACAAAGGAATTCACTGGGAGGGGAATCTCATTATCGAGCTTTTCAAAATTGTGTAGTGTCTATTGGTTAGTTTTCAAACATCATAATTGGACCATAGAATTTGTAACGCATATTATTTCAGCTAAACTTGTCTGCATTTTTTATCAAAGTAGCACTGGTAACTACGTGCCAAAGATATATTAACGAGAAACGATAATAGATCTGTGATTGTGCTTTTGTGTGTTAACAATTGCTTTCACATTCCAATTTGAAGTCAGTCGTAAGGGATATGATATCCTTTTATACTCAGAGTAGTGTTTTATCTTATTTTACCTTCTACTGCTTCTGGTATCTATTACTGAACCATCAGATACAACAAAGTATGCCCCAATGCAATTGTAAAGTAAAATGGACGAAGAACCAACACAATTTAGACAGAAAGAGGTATGAGCAAATCCAGTATGATACACTTTCACATTAACTATGAACATTAAACGAGAGGGCCATAAAGCTCTAGGTCGTTCACCTGAGAGGCTAAGGAACTAAATTGTTCTGAGTAAGTTTCATGAAGATTCGGCTAAGCATGTAGCCTCGGGAGTGTTCACAAGCTTTTTCTTCAATTTGGTCTGGTTACCTCCTTTTTGACCCCATTTGACCCGGATTCGAACTTGTCTTAGATCTCATTGGGACAAATGTTCTGAGCAAGTTTGATGATTATTGGGTTATAAAGTCTATAAAGTTTCATCAATCTCATGCAATGTCTCGCTAAACGGTATCTATAAACTGAGTTTCAGTAATGTATTTCAATGTACTTTTTCTGCATTTTTTACAAAAAGGTGTATTAATGCACTAGTAAATACACATAAAATACACTTTAAATACACTCAATGGTATTTTTTTCAAGGAGAAAAATACACTTTCAATGCACTAATGTGTGTTAATGTAGGAAAAATGCAGAAAATA
>JAPFQT010000834.1:35000-42444 GCA_027627225.1 Congeria kusceri | reverse complement strand
GGGACCAGCCAGCCAGTCCCGCTAGCGAGATGCGTCGCAGAGACGGCTAAGTGTTACTGGTAGGAAATCGCCACCACGAACCCGAACGTCGGGCGGGTCCTGTTCCAGTACCGCCTAGTCATTCGCGCTAGGCCTCTCGCAGCCAGCAGAAGTCTACTACTACTACTACCGTAACGCCCTAACCCTGACCATTACCCTAACCCCTAACCCTAACCCTAAGCCTTAAGCCTAACCCTAACCCTAACACCTAGCCCTAACCCTAACCCTAACCCTAACCCGCTAACCCTAACACTAACCCTAACCCTCTAACCCTAACCCAAACCCTAACCCTCTAACACTAACCCTATCTCAAACACTCTAACCCTAACCCTAACCCTAACACTCTAACCCTAACCCTAACCCTAACCCGCTAACCCTAACACTAACCCTAACCCTCTAACCCTAACCCAAACCCTAACCCTCTAACACTAACCCTATCTCTAACACTCTAACCCTAACCCTAAACCTAACCCTAACCCCTAACCCTAACACTCTAACCCTAACCCTAACCGCTAACCCTAACCCTAGCACTAACCCTAACCCTAACCATAACCCGCTAACGAAAACCCTGACCCTAACCCTAACCCCCTAACCCTAACCCTAACCCAAACCCGCTAACCCCAACCCTAACCCTAACCCGCTAACCCTAACCCTAACCCGCTAACCCTAACACTAACCCTAACCCTAACCCGCTAACACTAACCCTAGCACTAACCCTAACCCTAACCATAACCCGCTAACGAAAACCCTGACCCTAACCCTAACCCCCCTAACCCTAACCCTAACCCAAAACACGCTAACCCTAACCCTAACCCTAACCCGCTAACCCTAACCCTAACCCTAACCCTAATTCTCTAACCCTAACCCTAACCCTAACCCGCTAACCCTAATCCTAACCCTAACCCGCAAACAGTAACCCGCTAACCCTAACCCTAACACTAACCCGCTGACTCTAACCCTAACCATAACCCTAACCCTAACCAGACGGGCCTGATTGCGCGGCCGTGGGGTGTCAGTGCCGCTGAAGAGATAATCGTTCCTATATATAAGGGACAGTATGCGAGCGAGGCGGGTCTCGCGGGGACAGTCCCGAAGGCTCGCAGGCAGGCAGCCGGCCGTCGCCTAGGGGAGCTCGGTGGACAGCGCCGGCCAGGCCTGCCTAGCGGGGCGCTCGGCGACAGTAGGCAGGCAGCCGCGCGTCGTCTCGGGGAGCTCGCTGGGTAGGCATTTCGTTACCTTAAGAGAGTCATAGTTACTCCCCGCCGTTCAACCGCGGAGGCGTGCAGGCTGGCAGCTCGGTGCGTACGCGCGGGCCAGGCCTGCCTATCGGGGAGCTCGACGAGAGGCCTACACATACGGGGACAGTAGGCGAGCGAGGCGGTCTCGCGGGGTCAGACCCGAAGGCTCGCAGGCAGGCAGCCGGCCGTCGTCTAGGGGAGCTCGGTGGACAGCGCCGGCCAGGCCTGCCTAGCGGGGCGCTCGGCGACTGTAGGCAGGCAGCCGCGCGTCGTCTCGGGGAGCTCGCTGGGTAGGGCATTTCGTTACCTTAAGAGAGTCATAGTTACTCCCGCCGTTCAACCGCGGAGGCGTGCAGGCTGGCAGCTCGGTGCGTAAGCGCGGGGCCAGGCCTGCCCTATCGGGGAGCTCGACGAGAGGCCTACACATACGGGGACAGTAGGCGAGCGAGGGCGGTCTCGCGGGGACAGACCCGAAGGCTCGCAGGCAGGCAGCCGGCCGTCGTCTAGGGGGGAGCTCGGTGGACAGCGCCGGCCAGGCCTGCCTAGCTGGGCGCTCGGCGACAGTAGGCAGGCAGCCGCGCGACGTCTCGGGGAGCTCGCTGGGTAGGCATTTCGTTACCTTAAGAGAGTCATAGTTACTCCCGCCGTTCACCCGCGGAGGCGTACAGGCTGGCAGCTCGGTGCGTAAGCGCGGGCCAGGCCTGCCTATCGGGGAGCTCGACGAGAGGCCTACACATACGGGACAGTAGGCGAGCGAGGCGGTCTCGCGGGGACAGACCCGAAGGCTCGCAGGCAGGCAGCCGGCCGTCGTCTAGTGGAGCTCGGTGGACAGCGCCCGGCCAGGCCTGCCTAGCGGGGCGCTCGGCGACAGTAGGCAGGCAGCCGCGCGTCGTCTCGGGGAGCTCGCTGGGTAGGCATTTCGTTACCTTAAGAGAGTCATTGTTACTCCCGCCGTTCAACCGCGGAGGCGTACAGGCTGGCAGCTCGGTGCGTACGCGCGGGCCAGGCCTGCCTATCGGGGAGCTCGACGAGAGGCCTACACATACGGGGACAGTAGGCGAGCGAGGCGGTCTCGCGGGGGACAGTCCCGAAGGCTCGCAGGCAGGCAGCCGGCCGTCGTCTAGGGGGAGCTCGGTGGACAGCGCCGGCCAGGCCTGCCTAGCGGGGCGCTCGGCGACAGTAGGCAGGCAGCCGCGCGTCGCCTCGGGGAGCTCGCTGGGTAGGCATTTCGTTACCTTAAGAGAGTCATAGTTACTCCCGCCGTTCAACCGCGGAGGCGTGCAGGCTGGCAGCTCGGTGCGTACGCGCGGGCCAGGCTGCCTATCGGGGAGCTCGACGAGAGGCCTACACATACGGGACAGTAGGCGAGCGAGGCGGTCTCGCGGGGGACAGACCCCGAAGGCTCGCAGGCAGGCAGCCGGCCGTCGTCTAGGGGAGCTCGGTGGACAGCGCCGGCCAGGCCTGCCTAGCGGGGCGCTCGGCGACTGTAGGCAGGCAGCCGCGCGTCGTCCTCGGGGAGCTCGCTGGGTAGGCATTTCGTTACCTTAAGAGAGTCATAGTTACTCCCGCCGTTCAACCGCGGAGGCGTGCAGGCTGGCAGCTCGGTGCGTAAGCGCGGGGCCAGGCCTGCCTATCGGGGAGCTCGACGAGAGGCCTACACATACGGGACAGTAGGCGAGCGAGGCGGTCTCGCCGGGACAGACCCGAAGGCTCGCAGGCAGGCAGCCGGCCGGAGAGCGCGGCTGGCAGCCGGGGCTGATAGAATGGCGGGGGTGGGTCAGTGCCGCTGAAGAGATAATCGTTCCCTATATATAAGGGACAGAATGCGAGCGAGGCGGTCTCGCGGGGACGGTCCCGAAGGCTCGCAGGCAGGCAGCCGGCCGTCGTCTAGGGGAGCTCGGTGGATAGCGCGGGCGAGGCCTGCCTAGCGGGGAGCTCGCGAGGCGTTCTCGCGGGGACAGTCCCGGAGACTTGCAGGCAGTCGGCCGGCGGTCGTCTAGCGGAGCTCGGTGGATAGCCGAGTTCCAGGCCAGGCCAGGCGGGGAGCTCGGCGGCAGGGCCCGAGAGCTGGCTGGGCAGGCTGCCGCGCGTCGTCTCGGGTGCTCGCTGCGTACGCGCGGGCCCGTTCTTGGGGAGCTCGGTGGATAGCGCGGAACAGGCCTGCCTGTCGGGGAGCTCGGCGACAGGGCCCGAATGCGGGCTGGCAGCCGGGCGTCGTCTCGGCGAGCTGGGTGGACAGCGCGGCCGAGGCCTGCCTCTCGGGGAGCTCGTCCGGGGCGATTTTCGGCCGTGGCCGCGGCCGCGGTTGCGCTGTCCCTCGCTTTTGAGCTCGGAGCCGAACACGATGGTCGGGTACAATTATATTCCACCGGTCCCGCTGGAGACGAGAGCATTCCTATATATATGGGAGAGAAAAATTTCTGCGACATGCCCTACTCTCTCGGGCTCGGTACCAGTGTCGCAGGGTGTTCTTCGGCGGGGACACCGCGGCGGTCTTGGGGCCGCCGAAACCGAAAGGGATTGACGGACGATCTGCGGGAGAGAACGTATCCAGCGTAGACATGCCCGCGCTTTCCCCCCGGGCGACCCTAGTGTCTCGCTGGCTGGTGTCCTTTCGCGGGGGACATCAGGGGCGGCCTTCGCGGCCGCCGAAGCTCGCACGAATATACGCCACGGGTATATACAGCGAGCACCGAGACCTTGGCAAAGGCAATAGGCCTCGGTCGCCGCAGCGGGCTCGCAGTGGTCCCGGCCGCACGCACACCCGGCAATGGGGTAGTAGCCACACGCTTGCCCTCGGCGGCACGAACGGGGCGCGTTATGCACAGCGGTCCCGAGAAACAGTCAGTCGGACACGGCTTCCGTGCCTCTGCGATACGGAGAGCCCGACGTGTCCTGCCAGCTCGGCGCGGTCTTTCAACCGATGCCGGGCGGCGACCAGTCGAACGAACGAACGGAGGCGCTGCGAGCTCGGAGCAGCAGCGCTGGCGCCTCCGGAATGCGGGCCGGCCGCGCGTTTCACCAGCGGAACGGGCGCGGCGGCCGCGGTATTGTGCACCCACGCAATACGTACGGACGGGCGAGGCGAACGCCCGCAAACGTCCAGGGGGACTGCGGAAGGCAGCAGCGAGCACCGAACGGAGCGGCCAACCCCGCGGCGGGTGAATCGCTCCGTCAGCAGCAGCGCAGGCTGGGTGCTCCGCAGCCGAGGCAGCGGTCCCGCCGCCGTCGAGCCCGGCCAAGGCAGTAGCCCTTCGGGGCCGCAGCCGCGGGCCGTTCGACTAGCGGAACGTAATAGCTATCTGGTTGATCCTGCCAGTAGTCATATGCTTGTCTCAAAGACTAAGCCATGCATGTCCAAGTACACGCCTTCACACGGCGAGACTGCGAATGGCTCATTAAATCAGTTATGGTTCCTTAGATCGTACAATCCTACTTGGATAACTGTGGCAATTCTAGAGCTAATACATGCAACGAAGCTCCGACCCTCGCGGGAAAGAGCGCTTTTGTTAGCCCAGACCAACGCGGCCGTCTCGGGCGGCCGCAACGTGTGGTGACTCTGGACAACTTTGAGCCGATCGCACGGCCTCGCGCCGGCGACGTATCTTTCAAGTGTCCTGCCCTATCAACTGTCGATGGTACGTGCTATGCCTACCATGGTGATAACGGGTAACGGGGAATCAGGGGTTCGATTCCGGAGAGGGAGCATGAGACACGGCTACCACATCCAAGGAAGGCAGCAGGCGCGCAAATTACCCAATCCCGACACGGGGAGGTAGTGACGAAAAATAACAATGCGGGACTCTTTCGAGGCCCCCGCAATTGGAATGGGCACACTTTAGATCCTTGAGCGAGGATCGATTGGAGGGCAAGTCTGGTGCCAGCAGCCGCGGTAATTCCAGCTCCAATAGCGTATATTAAAGTTGCTGCAGTTAAAAAGCTCGTAGTTGGATCTCGGGCACAGGCTTGCGGTCCGCCTCGCGGCGGTCACCGCTCGCCCCTGGCCTCCCGGCCGGCGTCACCGTCCCCTGGTGCTCTTGACCGAGTGTCTCGGGCGGCCGGCACGTTTACTTTGAAGAAATTAGAGTGCTTAGAGCAGGCCCTGGTCCGCCTGTATAATTGTGCATGGAATAATGGAATAGGACCTCGGTTCTATCTGTTGGCTCTCGGAGCGCGAGGTAATGATTGATAGGGACTGACGGGGGCATCCGTATTGCGGCGCTAGAGGTGAAATTCTTGGACCGTCGCAAGACGAACGACAGCGAAAGCATTTGCCAAGCATGTTTTCATTAATCAAGAACGAAAGTCAGAGGTTCGAAGACGATCAGATACCGTCGTAGTTCTGACCATAAACGATGCCAACTGTCGATCCGCGGTGGTTGCTTAAATGACCCCGCGGGGCAGACCCCGGGAAACCGAAGTTTCTGGGTTCCGGGGGGAGTATGGTTGCAAAGCTGAAACCTTAAAGGAATTGACGGAAAGGGCACCACCAGGAGTGGAGCCTGTGGCTTAATTTGACTCAACACGGGGAACCTCACCCGGCCCGGACACTGCGAGGATTGACAGATTGAGAGCTCTTTCTTGATTCGGTGGGGTGGTGGTGCCATGGCCGTTCTTAGTTGGTGGAGCGATCTGTCTGGTTAATTCCGATAACGAACGAGACTCTGGCCTGCTAAATAGCTCCGGCGTCCTCTGCTGCGCCGCGCGAGCTTCTTAGAGGGACGAGTGGCGTTTAGCCACGCGAGATTGAGCAATAACAGGTCCTGTGATGCCCCTTAGATGTTCGGGGCCGCACATGCGCTACACTGAATGGATCAGCGTGCGTCTTGCCTGGCCCGAGAGGGCCGGGAAATCCGTTTGAACCCCATTCGTGCTAGGGATTGGGGCTTGCAATTGTTCCCCATGAACGAGGAATTCCTAGTAAGCGCGAGTCATCAGCTCGCGTTGATTACGTCCCTGCCCTTTGTACACACCGCCCGTCGCTACTACCGATCGCTCCAGTCAATGAGCTCTTCGGATTGGACCCTTGGGCCGGCCCTCCGGGTCGGCTCTCGGTGCGCCGAGAAGATGCGCAAGTTGACCGGGGTAGAGGTCGTAAAAGTCGTAACAAGGTATCCGTAGGTGAACCTTCGGATGGATCATTACCGATGTTGCGCGGGACCCGTCCTCGGACCCGTCGCAAAAACACATCGAAACACAACAGGCGCCAGGCCCGGCGAGCGGTGGGCCGGCGCCGTTGCTAAAGTCGGGGCGTGGCGGGCCGAGGTCGGGCTGCCGCCCGCAGCGATAGCCCACGTTGATGGCGGCGGCGCGCCCCAGCGGCCCAAGTGCGTGGCTGCTCGGGAGCGCCGGGGCGAAATGCGAACGGACGCGGAATCCGCCTCAGCGTCCCGACCGTGGGGTACCTAGGGGGCTCGCAACCCCGACTGAGCAGCGGGACCAAAACGGACCCGCCGCGAGGTTCAAAGAGTGGCGACGCAGAGTCGCTGCCGCCCCGGTTCGTGTTCAAACACACTCGGTCTTGGCGATTGAGTTCGCCTTTCGAACGCATGTCTTCGCTCGCCCTGCACGGCGTCCGAAGCGCGGGCCTCCGGCCGCCGAGAGGCGGCCGCGAGTCGACCCGTTCAATGTGCAGACAAACACAGCTCTATGCGGTGGATCACTCGGCTCGTGCGTCGATGAAGAGCGCAGCCAGCTGCGTGAACTAATGTGAATTGCAGGACACATTGAACATCGACATCTTGAACGCACATTGCGGCCCCGGCCACCTGCCGGGGGCCTCGCCTGTCCGAGGGTCGGCTAATAGTGCTCCCGCGGTCAGACCGGGTTCCCCAGTTGGGGGCACCCGGTGCGGGCGTTGACGCGTCGCACCGGCCCACCAGCGGCCGGTCCGTCCGTCTCGAGACTGCAGTGGCGGTCTCCGCGCGCTAGCGTGCAAACACGGCGAAGCGGCGCGACGACAGGGCTCGATGGGCCTCTTGTCTCGCGCGGCCGAGCGGCGACCTTCGCTTCCGACGCAGGGCGAAGCGGCGCGACCACGGGGCTCGATGGGCCTCTCGTGTCGCGCGGCCTCTCGGCGACCTTCGCGCACGCCGGCCTCGCTCCCTAACAACATGGGGGGGAGCGACGGAGCCAAACACCCCAAAACCGACCTCGGATCAGACGAG
>JAPFQT010000834.1:25000-30000 GCA_027627225.1 Congeria kusceri | reverse complement strand
TAACCCGCTAACCCTAACACTAACCCTAACCCTCTAACCCTAACCCAAACCCTAACCCTCTAACACTAACCCTATCTCTAACACTCTAACCCTAACCCTAAACCTAACCCTAACCCTAACCCTAACACTCTAACCCTAACCCTAACCCGCTAACCCTAACCCTAGCACTAACCCTAACCCTAACCATAACCCGCTAACGAAAACCCTGACCCTAACCCTAACCCCCTAACCCTAACCCTAACCCAAACCCGCTAACCCCAACCCTAACCCTAACCCGCTAACCCTAACCCTAACCCGCTAACCCTAACACTAACCCTAACCCTAACCCGCTAACACTAACCCTAGCACTAACCCTAACCCTAACCATAACCCGCTAACGAAAACCCTGACCCTAACCCTAACCCCCTAACCCTAACCCTAACCCAAACACGCTAACCCTAACCCTAACCCTAACCCGCTAACCCTAACCCTAACCCTAACCCTAATTCTCTAACCCTAACCCTAACCCTAACCCGCTAACCCTAATCCTAACCCTAACCCGCAAACAGTAACCCGCTAACCCTAACCCTAACACTAACCCGCTGACTCTAACCCTAACCATAACCCTAACCCTAACCAGACGGGCCTGATTGCGCGGCCGTGGGGTGTCAGTGCCGCTGAAGAGATAATCGTTCCTATATATAAGGGACAGTATGCGAGCGAGGCGGTCTCGCGGGGACAGTCCCGAAGGCTCGCAGGCAGGCAGCCGGCCGTCGCCTAGGGGAGCTCGGTGGACAGCGCCGGCCAGGCCTGCCTAGCGGGGCGCTCGGCGACAGTAGGCAGGCAGCCGCGCGTCGTCTCGGGGAGCTCGCTGGGTAGGCATTTCGTTACCTTAAGAGAGTCATAGTTACTCCCGCCGTTCAACCGCGGAGGCGTGCAGGCTGGCAGCTCGGTGCGTACGCGCGGGCCAGGCCTGCCTATCGGGGAGCTCGACGAGAGGCCTACACATACGGGACAGTAGGCGAGCGAGGCGGTCTCGCGGGGTCAGACCCGAAGGCTCGCAGGCAGGCAGCCGGCCGTCGTCTAGGGGAGCTCGGTGGACAGCGCCGGCCAGGCCTGCCTAGCGGGGCGCTCGGCGACTGTAGGCAGGCAGCCGCGCGTCGTCTCGGGGAGCTCGCTGGGTAGGCATTTCGTTACCTTAAGAGAGTCATAGTTACTCCCGCCGTTCAACCGCGGAGGCGTGCAGGCTGGCAGCTCGGTGCGTAAGCGCGGGGCCAGGCCTGCCTATCGGGGAGCTCGACGAGAGGCCTACACATACGGGACAGTAGGCGAGCGAGGCGGTCTCGCGGGGACAGACCCGAAGGCTCGCAGGCAGGCAGCCGGCCGTCGTCTAGGGGGAGCTCGGTGGACAGCGCCGGCCAGGCCTGCCTAGCGGGGCGCTCGGCGACAGTAGGCAGGCAGCCGCGCGACGTCTCGGGGAGCTCGCTGGGTAGGCATTTCGTTACCTTAAGAGAGTCATAGTTACTCCCGCCGTTCACCCGCGGAGGCGTACAGGCTGGCAGCTCGGTGCGTAAGCGCGGGCCAGGCCTGCCTATCGGGGAGCTCGACGAGAGGCCTACACATACGGGACAGTAGGCGAGCGAGGCGGTCTCGCGGGGACAGACCCGAAGGCTCGCAGGCAGGCAGCCGGCCGTCGTCTAGTGGAGCTCGGTGGACAGCGCCGGCCAGGCCTGCCTAGCGGGGCGCTCGGCGACAGTAGGCAGGCAGCCGCGCGTCGTCTCGGGGAGCTCGCTGGGTAGGCATTTCGTTACCTTAAGAGAGTCATTGTTACTCCCGCCGTTCAACCGCGGAGGCGTACAGGCTGGCAGCTCGGTGCGTACGCGCGGGCCAGGCCTGCCTATCGGGGAGCTCGACGAGAGGCCTACACATACGGGACAGTAGGCGAGCGAGGCGGTCTCGCGGGGACAGTCCCGAAGGCTCGCAGGCAGGCAGCCGGCCGTCGTCTAGGGGAGCTCGGTGGACAGCGCCGGCCAGGCCTGCCTAGCGGGGCGCTCGGCGACAGTAGGCAGGCAGCCGCGCGTCGCCTCGGGGAGCTCGCTGGGTAGGCATTTCGTTACCTTAAGAGAGTCATAGTTACTCCCGCCGTTCAACCGCGGAGGCGTGCAGGCTGGCAGCTCGGTGCGTACGCGCGGGCCAGGCCTGCCTATCGGGGAGCTCGACGAGAGGCCTACACATACGGGACAGTAGGCGAGCGAGGCGGTCTCGCGGGGACAGACCCGAAGGCTCGCAGGCAGGCAGCCGGCCGTCGTCTAGGGGAGCTCGGTGGACAGCGCCGGCCAGGCCTGCCTAGCGGGGCGCTCGGCGACTGTAGGCAGGCAGCCGCGCGTCGTCTCGGGGAGCTCGCTGGGTAGGCATTTCGTTACCTTAAGAGAGTCATAGTTACTCCCGCCGTTCAACCGCGGAGGCGTGCAGGCTGGCAGCTCGGTGCGTAAGCGCGGGGCCAGGCCTGCCTATCGGGGAGCTCGACGAGAGGCCTACACATACGGGACAGTAGGCGAGCGAGGCGGTCTCGCCGGGACAGACCCGAAGGCTCGCAGGCAGGCAGCCGGCCGGAGAGCGCGGCTGGCAGCCGGGGCTGATAGAATGGCGGGGGTGTCAGTGCCGCTGAAGAGATAATCGTTCCTATATATAAGGGACAGAATGCGAGCGAGGCGGTCTCGCGGGGACGGTCCCGAAGGCTCGCAGGCAGGCAGCCGGCCGTCGTCTAGGGGAGCTCGGTGGATAGCGCGGGCGAGGCCTGCCTAGCGGGGAGCTCGGCGAGGCGTTCTCGCGGGGACAGTCCCGGAGACTTGCAGGCAGTCGGCCGGCGGTCGTCTAGCGGAGCTCGGTGGATAGCCGAGTTCCAGGCCAGGCCAGGCGGGGAGCTCGGCGGCAGGGCCCGAGAGCTGGCTGGGCAGGCTGCCGCGCGTCGTCTCGGGTGCTCGCTGCGTACGCGCGGGCCCGTTCTTGGGGAGCTCGGTGGATAGCGCGGAACAGGCCTGCCTGTCGGGGAGCTCGGCGACAGGGCCCGAATGCGGGCTGGCAGCCGGGCGTCGTCTCGGCGAGCTGGGTGGACAGCGCGGCCGAGGCCTGCCTCTCGGGGAGCTCGTCCGGGGCGATTTTCGGCCGTGGCCGCGGCCGCGGTGCGCTGTCCTCGCTTTTGAGCTCGGAGCCGAACACGATGGTCGGGTACAATTATATTCCACCGGTCCCGCTGGAGACGAGAGCATTCCTATATATATGGGAGAGAAAAATTTCTGCGACATGCCTACTCTCTCGGGCTCGGTACCAGTGTCGCAGGGTGTTCTTCGGCGGGGACACCGCGGCGGTCTTGGGCCGCCGAAACCGAAAGGGATTGACGGACGATCTGCGGGAGAGAACGTATCCAGCGTAGACATGCCCGCGCTTTCCCCCGGGCGACCCTAGTGTCTCGCTGGCTGGTGTCTTTCGGCGGGGACATCAGGGCGGCCTTCGCGGCCGCCGAAGCTCGCACGAATATACGCCACGGGTATATACAGCGAGCACCGAGACCTTGGCAAAGGCAATAGGCTCGGTCGCCGCAGCGGCTCGCAGTGGTCCCGGCCGCACGCACACCCGGCAATGGGGTAGTAGCCACACGCTTGCCCTCGGCGGCACGAACGGGGCGCGTTATGCACAGCGGTCCCGAGAAACAGTCAGTCGGACACGGCTTCCGTGCCTCTGCGATACGGAGAGCCCGACGTGTCCTGCCAGCTCGGCGCGGTCTTTCAACCGATGCCGGGCGGCGACCAGTCGAACGAACGAACGGAGGCGCTGCGAGCTCGGAGCAGCAGCGCTGGCGCCTCCGGAATGCGGGCCGGCCGCGCGTTTCACCAGCGGAACGGGCGCGGCGGCCGCGGTATTGTGCACCCACGCAATACGTACGGACGGGCGAGGCGAACGCCCGCAAACGTCCAGGGGGACTGCGGAAGGCAGCAGCGAGCACCGAACGGAGCGGCCAACCCCGCGGCGGGTGAATCGCTCCGTCAGCAGCAGCGCAGGCTGGGTGCTCCGCAGCCGAGAGGCAGCGGTCCCGCCGCCGTCGAGCCCGGCCAAGGCAGTAGCCCTTCGGGGCCGCAGCCGCGGCCGTTCGACTAGCGGAACGAATAGCTATCTGGTTGATCCTGCCAGTAGTCATATGCTTGTCTCAAAGACTAAGCCATGCATGTCCAAGTACACGCCTTCACACGGCGAGACTGCGAATGGCTCATTAAATCAGTTATGGTTCCTTAGATCGTACAATCCTACTTGGATAACTGTGGCAATTCTAGAGCTAATACATGCAACGAAGCTCCGACCCTCGCGGGAAAGAGCGCTTTTGTTAGCCCAGACCAACGCGGCCGTCTCGGCGGCCGCAACGTGTGGTGACTCTGGACAACTTTGTGCCGATCGCACGGCCTCGCGCCGGCGACGTATCTTTCAAGTGTCTGCCCTATCAACTGTCGATGGTACGTGCTATGCCTACCATGGTGATAACGGGTAACGGGGAATCAGGGTTCGATTCCGGAGAGGGAGCATGAGACACGGCTACCACATCCAAGGAAGGCAGCAGGCGCGCAAATTACCCAATCCCGACACGGGGAGGTAGTGACGAAAAATAACAATGCGGGACTCTTTCGAGGCCCCGCAATTGGAATGGGCACACTTTAGATCCTTGAGCGAGGATCGATTGGAGGGCAAGTCTGGTGCCAGCAGCCGCGGTAATTCCAGCTCCAATAGCGTATATTAAAGTTGCTGCAGTTAAAAAGCTCGTAGTTGGATCTCGGGCACAGGCTTGCGGTCCGCCTCGCGGCGGTCACCGCTCGCCCTGGCCTCCCGGCCGGCGTCACCGTCCCCTGGTGCTCTTGACCGAGTGTCTCGGGCGGCCGGCACGTTTACTTTGAAGAAATTAGAGTGCTTAGAGCAGGCCCTGGTCGCCTGTATAATTGTGCATGGAATAATGGAATAGGACCTCGGTTCTATCT
>JAPFQT010000834.1:15000-17500 GCA_027627225.1 Congeria kusceri | reverse complement strand
ATCCTAACCCTAACCCGCAAACAGTAACCCGCTAACCCTAACCCTAACACTAACCCGCTGACTCTAACCCTAACCATAACCCTAACCCTAACCAGACGGGCCTGATTGCGCGGCCGTGGGGTGTCAGTGCCGCTGAAGAGATAATCGTTCCTATATATAAGGGACAGTATGCGAGCGAGGCGGTCTCGCGGGGACAGTCCCGAAGGCTCGCAGGCAGGCAGCCGGCCGTCGCCTAGGGGAGCTCGGTGGACAGCGCCGGCCAGGCCTGCCTAGCGGGGCGCTCGGCGACAGTAGGCAGGCAGCCGCGCGTCGTCTCGGGGAGCTCGCTGGGTAGGCATTTCGTTACCTTAAGAGAGTCATAGTTACTCCCGCCGTTCAACCGCGGAGGCGTGCAGGCTGGCAGCTCGGTGCGTACGCGCGGGCCAGGCCTGCCTATCGGGGAGCTCGACGAGAGGCCTACACATACGGGACAGTAGGCGAGCGAGGCGGTCTCGCGGGGTCAGACCCGAAGGCTCGCAGGCAGGCAGCCGGCCGTCGTCTAGGGGAGCTCGGTGGACAGCGCCGGCCAGGCCTGCCTAGCGGGGCGCTCGGCGACTGTAGGCAGGCAGCCGCGCGTCGTCTCGGGGAGCTCGCTGGGTAGGCATTTCGTTACCTTAAGAGAGTCATAGTTACTCCCGCCGTTCAACCGCGGAGGCGTGCAGGCTGGCAGCTCGGTGCGTAAGCGCGGGGCCAGGCCTGCCTATCGGGGAGCTCGACGAGAGGCCTACACATACGGGACAGTAGGCGAGCGAGGCGGTCTCGCGGGGACAGACCCGAAGGCTCGCAGGCAGGCAGCCGGCCGTCGTCTAGGGGGAGCTCGGTGGACAGCGCCGGCCAGGCCTGCCTAGCGGGGCGCTCGGCGACAGTAGGCAGGCAGCCGCGCGACGTCTCGGGGAGCTCGCTGGGTAGGCATTTCGTTACCTTAAGAGAGTCATAGTTACTCCCGCCGTTCACCCCGCGGAGGCGTACAGGCTGGCAGCTCGGTGCGTAAGCGCGGGCCAGGCCTGCCTATCGGGGAGCTCGACGAGAGGCCTACACATACGGGACAGTAGGCGAGCGAGGCGGTCTCGCGGGGACAGACCCGAAGGCTCGCAGGCAGGCAGCCGGCCGTCGTCTAGTGGAGCTCGGTGGACAGCGCCGGCCAGGCCTGCCTAGCGGGGCGCTCGGCGACAGTAGGCAGGCAGCCGCGCGTCGTCTCGGGGAGCTCGCTGGGTAGGCATTTCGTTACCTTAAGAGAGTCATTGTTACTCCCGCCGTTCAACCGCGGAGGCGTACAGGCTGGCAGCTCGGTGCGTACGCGCGGGCCAGGCCTGCCTATCGGGGAGCTCGACGAGAGGCCTACACATACGGGACAGTAGGCGAGCGAGGCGGTCTCGCGGGGACAGTCCCGAAGGCTCGCAGGCAGGCAGCCGGCCGTCGTCTAGGGGAGCTCGGTGGACAGCGCCGGCCAGGCCTGCCTAGCGGGGCGCTCGGCGACAGTAGGCAGGCAGCCGCGCGTCGCCTCGGGGAGCTCGCTGGGTAGGCATTTCGTTACCTTAAGAGAGTCATAGTTACTCCCGCCGTTCAACCGCGGAGGCGTGCAGGCTGGCAGCTCGGTGCGTACGCGCGGGCCAGGCCTGCCTATCGGGGAGCTCGACGAGAGGCCTACACATACGGGACAGTAGGCGAGCGAGGCGGTCTCGCGGGGACAGACCCGAAGGCTCGCAGGCAGGCAGCCGGCCGTCGTCTAGGGGAGCTCGGTGGACAGCGCCGGCCAGGCCTGCCTAGCGGGGCGCTCGGCGACTGTAGGCAGGCAGCCGCGCGTCGTCTCGGGGAGCTCGCTGGGTAGGCATTTCGTTACCTTAAGAGAGTCATAGTTACTCCCGCCGTTCAACCGCGGAGGCGTGCAGGCTGGCAGCTCGGTGCGTAAGCGCGGGGCCAGGCCTGCCTATCGGGGAGCTCGACGAGAGGCCTACACATACGGGACAGTAGGCGAGCGAGGCGGTCTCGCCGGGACAGACCCGAAGGCTCGCAGGCAGGCAGCCGGCCGGAGAGCGCGGCTGGCAGCCGGGGCTGATAGAATGGCGGGGGTGTCAGTGCCGCTGAAGAGATAATCGTTCCTATATATAAGGGACAGAATGCGAGCGAGGCGGTCTCGCGGGGACGGTCCCGAAGGCTCGCAGGCAGGCAGCCGGCCGTCGTCTAGGGGAGCTCGGTGGATAGCGCGGGCGAGGCCTGCCTAGCGGGGAGCTCGGCGAGGCGTTCTCGCGGGGACAGTCCCGGAGACTTGCAGGCAGTCGGCCGGCGGTCGTCTAGCGGAGCTCGGTGGATAGCCGAGTTCCAGGCCAGGCCAGGCGGGGAGCTCGGCGGCAGGGCCCGAGAGCTGGCTGGGCAGGCTGCCGCGCGTCGTCTCGGGTGCTCGCTGCGTACGCGCGGGCCCGTTCTTGGGGAGCTCGGTGGATAGCGCGGAACAGGCCTGCCT
>JAPFQT010000834.1:2500-5000 GCA_027627225.1 Congeria kusceri | reverse complement strand
CAGGCAGCCGGCCGTCGTCTAGGGGAGCTCGGTGGACAGCGCCGGCCAGGCCTGCCTAGCGGGGCGCTCGGCGACTGTAGGCAGGCAGCCGCGCGTCGTCTCGGGGAGCTCGCTGGGTAGGCATTTCGTTACCTTAAGAGAGTCATAGTTACTCCCGCCGTTCAACCGCGGAGGCGTGCAGGCTGGCAGCTCGGTGCGTAAGCGCGGGGCCAGGCCTGCCTATCGGGGAGCTCGACGAGAGGCCTACACATACGGGACAGTAGGCGAGCGAGGCGGTCTCGCGGGGACAGACCCGAAGGCTCGCAGGCAGGCAGCCGGCCGTCGTCTAGGGGGAGCTCGGTGGACAGCGCCGGCCAGGCCTGCCTAGCGGGGCGCTCGGCGACAGTAGGCAGGCAGCCGCGCGACGTCTCGGGGAGCTCGCTGGGTAGGCATTTCGTTACCTTAAGAGAGTCATAGTTACTCCCGCCGTTCACCCGCGGAGGCGTACAGGCTGGCAGCTCGGTGCGTAAGCGCGGGCCAGGCCTGCCTATCGGGGAGCTCGACGAGAGGCCTACACATACGGGACAGTAGGCGAGCGAGGCGGTCTCGCGGGGACAGACCCGAAGGCTCGCAGGCAGGCAGCCGGCCGTCGTCTAGTGGAGCTCGGTGGACAGCGCCGGCCAGGCCTGCCTAGCGGGGCGCTCGGCGACAGTAGGCAGGCAGCCGCGCGTCGTCTCGGGGAGCTCGCTGGGTAGGCATTTCGTTACCTTAAGAGAGTCATTGTTACTCCCGCCGTTCAACCGCGGAGGCGTACAGGCTGGCAGCTCGGTGCGTACGCGCGGGCCCAGGCCTGCCTATCGGGGAGCTCGACGAGAGGCCTACACATACGGGACAGTAGGCGAGCGAGGCGGTCTCGCGGGGACAGTCCCGAAGGCTCGCAGGCAGGCAGCCGGCCGTCGTCTAGGGGAGCTCGGTGGACAGCGCCGGCCAGGCCTGCCTAGCGGGGCGCTCGGCGACAGTAGGCAGGCAGCCGCGCGTCGCCTCGGGGAGCTCGCTGGGTAGGCATTTCGTTACCTTAAGAGAGTCATAGTTACTCCCGCCGTTCAACCGCGGAGGCGTGCAGGCTGGCAGCTCGGTGCGTACGCGCGGGCCAGGCCTGCCTATCGGGGAGCTCGACGAGAGGCCTACACATACGGGACAGTAGGCGAGCGAGGCGGTCTCGCGGGGACAGACCCGAAGGCTCGCAGGCAGGCAGCCGGCCGTCGTCTAGGGGAGCTCGGTGGACAGCGCCGGCCAGGCCTGCCTAGCGGGGCGCTCGGCGACTGTAGGCAGGCAGCCGCGCGTCGTCTCGGGGAGCTCGCTGGGTAGGCATTTCGTTACCTTAAGAGAGTCATAGTTACTCCCGCCGTTCAACCGCGGAGGCGTGCAGGCTGGCAGCTCGGTGCGTAAGCGCGGGGCCAGGCCTGCCTATCGGGGAGCTCGACGAGAGGCCTACACATACGGGACAGTAGGCGAGCGAGGCGGTCTCGCCGGGACAGACCCCGAAGGCTCGCAGGCAGGCAGCCGGCCGGAGAGCGCGGCTGGCAGCCGGGGCTGATAGAATGGCGGGGGTGTCAGTGCCGCTGAAGAGATAATCGTTCCTATATATAAGGGACAGAATGCGAGCGAGGCGGTCTCGCGGGGACGGTCCCGAAGGCTCGCAGGCAGGCAGCCGGCCGTCGTCTAGGGGAGCTCGGTGGATAGCGCGGGCGAGGCCTGCCTAGCGGGGAGCTCGGCGAGGCGTTCTCGCGGGGACAGTCCCGGAGACTTGCAGGCAGTCGGCCGGCGGTCGTCTAGCGGGAGCTCGGTGGATAGCCGAGTTCCAGGCCAGGCCAGGCGGGGAGCTCGGCGGCAGGGCCCGAGAGCTGGCTGGGCAGGCTGCCGCGCGTCGTCTCGGGTGCTCGCTGCGTACGCGCGGGCCCGTTCTTGGGGAGCTCGGTGGATAGCGCGGAACAGGCCTGCCTGTCGGGGAGCTCGGCGACAGGGCCCGAATGCGGGCTGGCAGCCGGGCGTCGTCTCGGCGAGCTGGGTGGACAGCGCGGCCGAGGCCTGCCTCTCGGGGAGCTCGTCCGGGGCGATTTTCGGCCGTGGCCGCGGCCGCGGTGCGCTGTCCTCGCTTTTGAGCTCGGAGCCGAACACGATGGTCGGGTACAATTATATTCCACCGGTCCCGCTGGAGACGAGAGCATTCCTATATATATGGGAGAGAAAAATTTCTGCGACATGCCTACTCTCTCGGGCTCGGTACCAGTGTCGCAGGGTGTTCTTCGGCGGGGACACCGCGGCGGTCTTGGGCCGCCGAAACCGAAAGGGATTGACGGACGATCTGCGGGAGAGAACGTATCCAGCGTAGACATGCCCGCGCTTTCCCCCGGGCGACCCTAGTGTCTCGCTGGCTGGTGTCTTTCGGCGGGGACATCAGGGCGGCCTTCGCGGCCGCCGAAGCTCGCACGAATATACGCCACGGGTATATACAGCGAGC